>JAULKM010000007.1:9873708-9888065 GCA_032355605.1 Rubia tinctorum
TAGAATTTGAGTCTAGCGCATATATATATATATATATATATATATATATATATATATATATATAAATCCCTAAAATCTTATTTCCTTTCAAAAATCATTTTGTCACCATTCTAGACCAAACCTCAACTTCTCTTCCTCTCTCGTTTTTCTCCTTTGCCATTAAATCTTAACTCTACCTTTTGTTTTCCCAAATTTCTGTCCGTTTGTCGTTGATTTAATTTTCGATTCCGTTCACATGAGGTAATTTTTCTTCTTATGTTCCATTATTTAATTTTATGTTCTATTTTTTAGGTTTTCGGTTTTAGATATGAAGTTTTTTGTGTTTTATTGCAGCGGAGTGGTGAAGAAGGGAAAATCTTTCGAAGGTCCTGCTAATGTCAAAGGTAATTTTTTGTTTTTTTTAGTTTGTGTTGTTAACATGTAGTTTTGGTGTCAAATGAGGATGCATGTGCTTTTATATTTCACTATAACCGTTTTCTGATATTTTTTGTGTGATGATGTTAGCATTTTTATTATTTTCCTCAATTTAGAAGGTTTATTTTTTGAAGATCTTATGTTATTGTGAATAGCAACATGTTTAGGGTTTAGATCTGATGTTAACTGTTTTCCCCAATTTTTTGTTAAATTCAGCGAGAGGTGTTGTGTTTGAGTTGAAAGGTTATCGAAAGGTTCCGTGTTTTGGATTCAAAGGTGTGATTTAATTGCTGTTACTGTTAGTTTTTTGAGTGTCGGACTACTATGAGTTCATAATATCATATTTGTTATAAAAGATTGATTAGACGCCAAATGCATGTATTTCTTAAGGCATTTAACATCTCTTTTATTATGTTTTTGTGGGTCGATTGATAAGTTTAGATAGGTTTTACATCATAAGAGGTTTAAATGACCATTTTTGGTTTTCTTATCTAAACTGCTCATTTTGTAGCCTATTATGAGCCTAATGGATTTTTATCCTTACGAGCGTCTAGATCCTGTTTTTTGAGATTACTTGTAGAGTGCTCGTAAGCACTTTGGAGTAGATGAATGAAGGCCAATTGCAAAACTAATAGAAGACTGAAGGTCATGAGTCATAACGTGGTTAAGAATAGAAGAGTCGAAGAAAAAAATCCAAGTTCAAAAGCATCGAAGAAGTGCACAGGCCATGTAAAATGGCACGACCCGTGCCATCAGTCCATGCCACGTGAAGGTCCTAGACGACAGGTCGTACACGAAGAGTTGCTAAAGAACAAGGCCCGGCCGACGGGACGTGCAAATATGCATGCCCCCTACAATCAGAAGCCGAAAATCACAAGTCCCAATCGACAGGCCGTGTAAATATGCACGGTCCATCCGATTAGTTTAGAGTGTAGCATCCCCCAGTCGATGTCCAATGCAGTACTACACGACCCCTGCCACACTTGCACTAGGGTTTACAACTTGGCCTTTTAGGACCAATTATCATACCCGATATAAATAGCCTTCACCCTCCTAGGATTTAGTAAGTAATCATGGAGTAATTTAGTTGCGTACGAAGGGAGGTTAGGAGAATTCTCTCTAGGGTTCTTTCTCTTCTCTCTTCATTTACTACTCATATTCATGGAATTTAATCCAATGATTGCTATGGATTTAATGTTAGTAAAGTTGTATTTACTTGGGGAATATTTGTAAGCATGATTTGACATGATTTGAAAGGCTTTTTAGATTCATCCTATTTCTCTATATTATAAATATAGTCTTTAATTTGTAGTTTAATTTTTTATTTTGATTTATGCTATGAAATATGTAAAGATGAACACTTGATTCATTTCTTGCAATATATCATGCTAGGCTTTAAATGCTAGTTTGGGAGTGTAGAATTATTGGTGTTATGGTAGTCTTGTGATTACCGAGAGGATATGTGCAATAGATTCGTCTTGTGAGTGCCGAGATGGTAATGGACAATAATCTTATTTTGGCTAGTCATGTGAGGAATTTCATGTTAGGAACATCAGACCTATCATGTTGGTGTTATCAAAATCCTAATGGGGAAACTCTGACTTACCCCGATAACTTAGCGTTTTTAGTTTGTGCGACTAGGCTGGCGCAGACTCTTCATTTTGAGGTCTAGGATTGGTGCTTATAGTGAAGGTCCTAGTTCTGTGATTGAGTTTACTTCCTTTTCTAACAGTTGCAAACTACCAAGGTATAGTTCCTAATATGTCCATATTATACGATGATTTTGGGATCTTTTGTACTCATTTTGGTAGGCTTTTTTGATTTGGATACTTTATTTTACCTTGAAATTCTATTACTAGAGTTAAGAGCGACATTATCCCTTTTGTCACTTGTAACAAGGATTCCGCGAGACGAGGTTATTGTTGAAGATTTGAAGACCTTAAAGACTCCAATTTGAAGACAATGAAGACCCGAAGAAAGGAAGATGAGAAAACTACAGTAAGACCAAAGAGAAGAAGTCATGTGTGGGAAGAATACTCTGGCCATCGTCAGTCACGACACCTGTGTCGCGAGTCGCAACGGTCGTCAGGCCATACTTACTTTTTGGACTTTTTGTACTATAAATACTCACTACTTTTCTCTTTCTTCCACAACTTTTGTCTCTCAATTTCAGTGTGTAAAACCCTAGTTTTTCCATCTTTTCCATCTTAGTGTCTTCTTGAATTCATGTTTGATTTTATTTTGTTAATTAGTATAGTTTATAGTTGCTAAACATAACCTTGGGAGCAATCTATTAAGGCTTCCAAGCCCATGTATTGAGATCTATATGTAAGCTATTTAGTGCTTTGCTATTGTGTATTTATTGTGCTTGAATTGGGTTGTTGAATACATTAATGATATTGGAAGTTTGAGTATATGAATTGCTTGTATGATATTGTGTTAGGGTTTGTAGAAATTAGCTAATTCTCCCTTCTTTTGATATGAAATCCAAGAGCATGATTTAGAGCTTCTAATGTTTTTATGATTTGATGAATGCTAGATAAATGTGATAATGTCGAATTCTTTGTCATTTTTGTTTTGTGTAGCAAATGAGCGAGGTTTATGAACATTGAATGTTCTTGACTAATCTTGTATAAATGGATGAATTGGTTCAATGCTTTGACACGGTGTAGTGTTTATAAGTGTTACCAAGATTGTTGATTCTTTGTAATTAATGCCATTAATTAGATACCTTTAGGCGTTGAATGACTAAAGAAGTCATTAGTGAGGTTTAGTGAGAGATGTCGAATTCACTCTTGTAAACTACTATCAAAGAAGGGTAGACGATTTATCTTCACAATAAGTAGTAAAAGTATTGAATAGCTTAAATGCTCAATGATAGATAGAAGGTTTGGAAGTATAAGTCAATTGCCCCCAAGATCCCGTAATTCGTGTTTAACCTCGTTTTAGTGATTGTTGCTTAGTTAGTAGATTTGTATTGTTTGATAGTGTAACTTGTCTTTAAATTGATAACTTAGAAAAACCAATCCAAACCTCCCCCCTCTTTATGTGCTTATATATATGCATATATTTATATCTAGCGTAGTATTTACCATTATATGAGCAAACGCTTAGGAAAATCTCTTGTCTCCGTGGACTACCCCGACTTGCCATTATCTACTTAGTTGTAGTTAAGAGCACTTTAGGGCTTACAAATAGTAATTTTGAGAGGTACGACGACGACCTCTCAATAGTATATACGAAAATTTTCTACAGTAATTATTTCATTTTTTGAATATTTGTCATATTCTTTTTACATGTCCATAGCAGTAGAATTTCAGACATTCAAAATTTACAACAACAATTGCATATCCAGCAAAGACAATTAAACATCATAAACTCATTCGGATGTGAAAAATTCATATCTTTGACACTATTAGGCAAAATTTCATCCTTTTGAATCTAAGTTTCATTCGTTTAAAACTGAAATTCGTTGATGTAGATCTTGTTGAAAGGAGAAGATTTCAACGAAAATTTTGCTAGACAGTAACCAGTCATTTGAAAAGTTCATTGGAAAAGTAAGACGAATCAGTCGGAGAAGGATTTGGACGGTTAGGAAGTTTGTAGATCGGTGAAAAAGAAATGTTTGAGGAATTTTTTGATTGAATGAGGAATGTTTCAGATTGATCGAAGAAGAAGGAAGGATGAATTGCTAGTTGGTTCGCAAAAGGAAAAAGAAGTGCAGTGGAGAAGAGAAGGGTTGGTTATAACCCGGCCCGAATCCGATGACCCAGCCTGCGAATTTTTACATTTTTTTTCATTATTTATGACCCAACCCACGATTTTTTACATTTTTATTATTATTTACATATAGGTCATTGACCTGTCTATAAGGTTATGGACAGGCCGTCTGTTAGGCGGCCGACTCTAATAATTTTTAAATATTTTTTTACATTCGAACACACCTGCATATTTTAACTTATAAAATACAATATTAAATATTAAAAATAAAATTTTAAATTTAAAAGTAAAGTGTCATGCTTATAAGCTTATAGATGAGACTTCCCCTTAAAAGTCAACTACCATATTATACGTATGTAGTCTTCCCTCTGTCTTAGATAAAATTACAAGGATTATTTTTTACTTTCTGGAAGAAACACGTTGACCATTAAGATGTTTAAATTACATGTAATAATGAAGAATAATTTTTTTATAATTACTTAGAAACTACATTTTATAATAAATTTAACAATATCACATACGATATTAATATATATATATATATATGTGGTTAAAGTTTAAAAGTGTTGATTGTAAAATTGTAAGTGTGTAGTTTGTAAACTACAATTCAAACTGTAAGGGGGTGACTGCTGAGTATTAAAAACTGAAACTTCTATGCAACACCATAGGGCGATCTCCCAAATTTATAGAACTGCCACTCCTCATCATCTCACCCCTCAACGTGGTGTCGCAACCATCCACCGTAGATCTCCCACTGTCACCACCCTCTTCCACCACCACATCAAGCGGCGCCTCCACATCGTTATGATCAGGACCACCCGGTGTCTTGAAAAACTGGGTCCCCCTACACACTGGGCACGACACGTGTGAAGATAGCCACGTGTCAAGACAAGGAGAGTGGAACACGTGTCTACAATGGGGAATCAGCTTCACGGTTTCTCCCTCCTCAAACTCGCTCAAGCAGATTGAGCAGTCGGTATTCAACAGGTTCACAGCGTTAACCCCAGGGTAGGAAACCGTGGGCAGTGCTTTGGTGGTGGATGAATCGAAACCGAAACGCTTTTGGTTCCGGCGCAGGAGGGTGGAGCCCGTGGCCGATAGAGAAGGCTGCCTCCGGCGCCAGTGCTCAGGGGGGCTCTCCCTGGAAAAGCGGCGGCTGTAAATGAAGAAGAATCCCACGAGAAAAAGGACCGTTAGGAGGAGTAATACGTTCAAGGGCATGGAGAAGGTGAAAGGATTAGCACCAATCGTCTCTGGGGTGGTTGTTCCCGGTGATCCATTTTCTGGTCGGAAAATTGGGTCCGCGGCTGTGACTGAGCTCTGTAAAGCCATGACTCAACTTTGAAGAAGGAAAGCAATTTGTGAATCCAAACTTGTTAACCTATTTCTGACGGGCAATATATATCACATGGGAAACAAACCAAAAAGAGAATGAACTAATTAATTTGAAGTTCGATTGGTATTCGAGATTTTCTCCATTTAATTAATCACGCTCTTAGTCTGGTAAAGGTTATAGCATAAGAACTAATATTGGATAGCTGAGTTATCCGTCCACTTATATACGAGAAAGGTAGAGAATGGAATGGTTTGGGGAGGCACGCATCCTGAATTCCTGATCGTACTTGAATGTTATTTGCATGTATGATGGACTGATGGTTAGGACCGGACAAAATAAGTAAGCAGGTTTTGGACTTTTTTCAGTTTGAACATGATCTATGCATACAGGCAATCATTTGGTAATCCAGACGTACGCTCGAGTTTTCCATGTCCGCACGCTCCTCCATTTATCTATTGATGTTACCAGGGCCGAAATCCTTGTTCCAAGCAAGGCATTCATGATTACAGGAGCTCATTGGCAGATGGTTAGAGAAATCGAAGGTCTAATTATATAAATATGCTAATTGTCTTGGAGCAAGAATAATGGGAGAGTTGTATGGAGTGGAAGAGAGAGTTTTGGAGAGCTTGGATGATGTTTCTTCGTGCTGATAGGACGGCAATCATAGACGCCACTGATAGAAAGTAAAACCTCCACATAGTTGGAATTGTGTGTATTGATCTATATAATGAGTACAAAGAGTATAAAAGTTAGAAACAAATATGGAACATGATATATACAAAACCAATTAGAAAAAATATTACTTTCTTATCCCGATTCGAAATCAATTATATTTCTTTTACCCCCCCTCTCACCCCAAGTGAAGCGTAGAACTGGTCGCAATGCAATAACGTAAGAAGTCAAACTGATGATGAGCTAACCCCTTTATAAAGATGTCAGCAAGCTACACGTCTGTAAAAATATAAGCAACCTTGACCTTGTCAGAAAACACCATCTCACGCACAAAATGATAATCAATATCAATGTACTTAGCTCTCTTGTGCGAAACAAGATTTTCAGCTATAAAGAGAAAACTATTACTATCACACAGTAAAACAGGAAGCACACGATTCTGTACATGTAAATCCCGAAGAAGATTCATCAACTAAGCTAATACCATAGCATTGTTGGTCATGGCACGGTATTCTGATTCAGAACTAGAATGTGAGACTATAGGTTGCTTCTTAGAACTCCAAGACACCAGGTGTCACCAAGGAAAATTGTATAACCGTATGTAGACCTACGAGTCTCAATACAATGAGCCCAATCAGCATTAGAATAACCCAGAACTGGTAAAACCGTCAAATTTGCGCGAAACTGAAGTTCATAGTGAAGAGTACCACACAAGTAGCACAAAATTCGAGTAACCTCTTGGAAATGGTCATCGGTAAGAGTCTGCATGAATTGGTTGACCGTATTCACAGCATAAGAAAAGTCGCGATGTGTAATCGACAGATACTAAAGTGCACCAACTAGAGAATGATAAAGCGTTGGGTTTCCGAACGGCTTACCAGAATAGCTTACAAGCTGCAAAAAAGACAAAAATGGAATGGCAACGGGCACAAAATCCTGCATCCCAGCGTGCAATAAAATATCCTTGGCGTATCTAGATTGACCAAGGAATAAGGTGTCGAAAGTACAAAAAACCTCCAAACCCAAGAAACACTGTAGAGTTCCAAGATCACTGATCTTGAATTCCTGAGTAACCAAATCAATAACTTGAAAATTAGATGACCATCATTCCTAGTGAGAATAATGTCATCAGCATAAACTAACAAATAAAGGAGACAGGCACCCTGAGAAAACACAAATAATGATGTATCTGTAGAGCTGCATAAAAACACCAAGCCAATAAAAAAATGAGCTAAGACGCTGAAACCAAGTACGAGAAGCCTTCTTCAAACCATAAATGGCCCTATGTTGATGACAAACATAATCTGGTCAGATGTGGTCTTTTTAACCAGCAGCCTGCTCCATATAAATCGGGGATTCAAGAACGCCATTTAAAAATGCATTCTTGACATCTAACTGTCGTAAGGGCCAGTTACGAAGAATATCCAAAAATAAATAGTACGAACAATAGAAGCCCTCACCACTGATTTGAATATATGATCATAATAAAAACCATGAAGTTGCAAAAAATCTTCCGCCACCAATCCCACTTTATGCCTATTAAGTGAGCCATTATCCTTGTACTTCAAACGATACAACCATTTGGAACCAATAAGATTTGCATGAGAAGAACGAGGAACCAAATCCCATATTCTGGACAGCCAAGAGATGACTCTGTGGCTCATTCTTCGAAAATAAAGCACTCAATAAATATGAAATATAATAATCAGAAAAATATTTGTACCTGTGAGAGCCAATACAAGAGCGAGAGGTCATTGGATGGCGGGAGGAGGGAACTGACATTGAAGATAGCATGGAACCTGAGGCCAACGACTTTGAAACCTTGGGTTACCACACCGTGGAGGCAACTGGAGAATGCATCACTGGAGGCGGCCCTGCTGGAGCCTCAAGTATGAGATGCATGCACGGGCAATGAACTTGGCGCGTGTGTCAGTGCTGGTGTTTGAAGACTAGGCTACTGGTCTGTGTACGGCGGGCATAAGCAATTTTTAGATAAAACTTGAGCTCTTGGTACAGATCGTAAATCAGAATTATCCAAAATAATTGGCATAAAATAAAAATGATCAACAAATCCGGCTCAAGGTATTCCTTGGATAGAGACTGAGTAGCTTCAACTGGCCTGATAGGGCAATATAAATGAGGAGAGATAAACCCAGAGCGATGATGAAAATGAACATTAGATCCTAAAGAATCAAGATGTTTCAAAAACTTATGGTCAACTAAAATATCAAAACCCTGCATAAAAATAGACACAATGAGAAGTTGCAAATTAGAAGGGCGATACCAAATTAATATCCAAGATAGTACATAGTGCAGATATACATTAGAGTATCATTATGAATTACAATTAAAAATAGTCTCAAGATCGATAACTAAGATCAACTAACATTAGAGAGAGAAACTGTGGAATTATGGACAATGAGAGTGGAATCCTCCTTATTCGTATGATGAGCGGAAACCTCAGTGGTTGCACTAGCCTCAAGATTAGAAGAGGGCTTAGGATCACAAGAAGTAAATGGAAGATCTTCAAATAATCAATTTCACACTCCTCCAGCTCAGTCACAGAGGGCAAAGAAGGAAGACCAGCGAAGTGGGACAGCAAGACATAAGGATGACCACAATAAAAAATGCTACTAATGAAACCATCATTTAGCACAACCTACTGTTGCTCAAATACTGCTGCAGACCTAGCTAGTTGAGGCAATTTCTTAACTTTCAAAGTAGGATTCAGCCCTCGTAGTTCGACTAGAGCTTAGCAGTAACTAATGTTGCGAGTGGACTTAGAAACTTCCTCAAATAAATTGAAGAAAGACTTCTTCTTAACGAGTCTATCAACAAGGACTTGTGGATACCTAGGTCAAGTGGGACCATTAGTCCACATCTTCTCCAGCTCGGAACAAAACTTATTGGCTTTTTCCTCAACGGCCTGTACACGCTCCTCAACAGTGTGTACACGCTCTTCAGCAACTTCAAGAGAGACCATCATCGATGTATACTTATCCTCACTGGCTTGAAATTTTTATAGGAGCGAACCATCTTCCTTAGCGAACTTCGCAACTCGCTCGCTAACAAGCTGAAGACTTTCACCAACATTATGATAAAAGTACACAAGAAAATATGAGAGTTAGACATCGCAATGGAGGAACACCAAATCAAATCAAACGTAATTTTAATTTTTTTTAATGAACATACCACAACCATTGTCTCAGGGAGCGAAAGTTTAGATAGAGTAGCAGGAATAGTTCTTTCTACCATCTACTCGTAAGTTTCCATCAACTCAAAAGTTTCCTTGTGGGGGTCGTCTCCGTACCTCTTAAAGATACAATTTATAAGCCCAAAATTCTTACTAAATACAACTAAGTAGATAATTTGGAAAGCTAGGGTCGTCCACAAAGAAGAGGGATATTCCTAAGGGTTCATGCACACAAGGGTGAATATAAGCCTAGATATATATATATATATATATATATTCATAGATATAAAAGCAAGTAAAAAAGGGGGGTTTGGTTGGTTGGTTTCCTAAGTTATGAAAGTAAAAACAACAAAACTAGCAAAGTCAAGTAACTATGCTGATCATGCAACAGACTAAGAAAAAGAGTAAAAACTACAAATCAGAGAGAAGTCGACTTCAGATTAGCAAGCCATGACAAAATCGGGGAGGTTTTTTTAAAAAATCAACTTACAGTCCCTGAAATTCACAACTCTCGAATAGAGTGTCGCACGTCGCGATAGGGTTCGTGACTCTCTACCAACTCGTCGCACGTCGCGACGGAATTAGATGAGTTCTGTTTTTTGTGAAGTTCCAGTCCCCTGATTTCGTGATTCACCAACCTTAAGTCGCGAGTCACAAATGTTTGGGTTTGTCAATCCGACCCTTTGACTTCCACGTCACAAGTCGCGGCCCTTCATTCACGACGCCAATCATGATTGTTTTTTTTAAAAAAATAGGCGCAGAACCAGTTCGCGAACTCATTCTTCTCGTCTCCTCCGCCGTCCTCCACCATTCCTTACCTCTAATCCACCACTCCGGCCACAAATCAACTCATTTCTTATAGAAATCAATACCCCCACTCCCTCTACTCCATAATTCCACCCAACTAACAGCAAATTTAGACGAATTTCAAATAAAATTATAACCCTAGTTTTTAGGGGTTTTTTTGAATTTTGATTACTTAAGGCTACATATTGTTGTGGGCTTTGCTTTTTTTACCCTCCCACACTCATTGTTGGTATAATTCCTCGCTTTCCTTGTTCTTACATTATAATTTGTATGTAAATTAGGGAATCATATGTTTATTAAATCAGGGTGATTTTGTATGGACTAATCTCTGTGATCAACACCTATTTTGGAATTGAGTGATGCCATTATTTCATTTTAAGTATGAGAATAATGGAAATGTGTTCTAAGTTGAGCCTAGGTTTTGAATTGTCAGATATTTTGACGATGGTATAACTTAATGACACATATCTATGTTTGTACTTATATTGTCTAACGTGGTTGACGAGTAGGCTATGTGATGATCTCACATTGTTTTTAGTGGTTCAGTGAATACATTCATCAACGTGCATATAGTTAAATGAGTGTATAATTGAGTTAGGCATATTCATGAATTGTGTAAAAGTGGCATGTTTCATATGGGTTAATGGAATAGGACATGGGTGTATTATTGATCTATCTTGAAATGGATGAAATTTGTTGTTTACATATAACCACATACACACATCTTAGCACCCTTATAGTTACTTGTATTTATGAGGGTATGGTAACTACATCATTGTAATTGTACTTGCTAAAACTCTATAATGGTGTTTGGATGTTTGTCATTTTATGTTAAACATTTTTGTGGGATAATTTTTTGGGTGAAGTCACATGTTCCATATCTTATATCTACGTGCTTTTGACATAATTTTCAGTTTTGATAGCCATAGCTCCAAAGAAGAGGGTAAGAGTTTCTTAGAGGGCGGGTCTTTCCGCCCCTTCACCCCGGCTCCCGAGCAAGCACCACCACTTTCATATCGATTCATGGGTTTGACCTGGATCACTGGGGCCTATGCGGAGAGTTAGGAAATTTTAGCCTCTTGTAAGATGGAAGAGACCAGCTTCATTGATGAGGCAGCGTTAGATGCTCTAGGGTTGAGCTAGCCAGTCTGTTGCCTCCTCTCCAAAGGGGGACTTAAGGTATTTATGGATAAGAGTTTCCCCACCTACAGGGATACAGTTCGGAGTTCCTCTCCACAGTGCAGTATGAGGAATGGTGAGCCGATCAAGAGATACATTCACTTTCACCTGGATGATGTCTCTCGGGAGATGATGGTAGCAGAGCTTGAGGCAGCCTTTGGGTTGGGCACTACGACGATCACGACCACATTGGACCTGCAAGCTCAACAGTGTGATATCATGGAGGACACCTAGTTTTTTTACACATCACAAAAAAGGTGAGACACCCAGGAGAAAAGAGTAACATTATAATCCATCCAGATCTCAGGTTTGTTCACCGATTCTTGGCAGGAACGTTGTTTTGTCAGGCAGAGCCAACAAATGTGTCAATTGAGGAGGTCAATTTCTTGTGGAAGTTGATGAGTGAGAGATAGGCTACAGGAGATAGGCTGATTTCTGGATGGCGAGTGTAGTTAGTGTGGCTAAGAAGCCAGAGGGGGAGATTTCCATGGGAGGGATGATCACTTTCCTATCGGGGACCATCTTATTATCGCTCCTGATGGTTTCCCCCAGGTGGGCAGAGGTTCTTCATACCTTATCTCTCTAGCAAGGATGAAGAACTACCGCTTCATCGATCACACATCTGTCCCCGGGGTATACCACTGGCTCTAGGGGAAAGCAGGGTCACTTTGATGAGTCTTCCCCAAATTTAGTGGACCATATTGGAGCCTGACACACCTGTAGAGGACATAGTCATCGACGCAGATGTGCAGTGCCAAACAAAGTTTTAATGAGAGCTTCTCAAGCTCCTGCTACTGCCAGTCGAGGCAAAGGAAGGTGCACTGCCATTCGCCCCACACTCATTACAGGGTTCACTAGACTCTCCATCCCTCTCTGACACTGAGCTAGCACAACCTCCATAGCTAGTCCGAGCAGCCATCTCCAAATTTTTATTCACGACTGCACAATATGATATATGACCACAACATATATATGTCGCAAAACCTTTTTGATATGGATGAGGAGATTGATCAACTATCATCCAGAATCTCGGACTTGAAGAGAAATAAAGTTGAGAGAAATCTAGAAACTAGAAGAAGAAAAAAATCAAAGTTCTGATTTTAGTCACCCGTCGTGCGCGAGTCACGACGAACGAGTGACCAAAAACCCTCATCCTTATTTTTTGTACTATAAATAACACATTTTATTCTCATTTTAGAACAACTTCTTCTTCCCAACTTTCAGCTCCAGAAACCCTAGTTTTCTAACATTTTCATCTTTGTTTCATCTTGATTTTATGTTTGAATTGCTATTGTTGTATAGTATGAATTCTAATAACTAAACTTAGTGTTGGGAGCAATTGATTAAGGCTTCCAAGCCCATGTCTTGAGAACTATATGTGAGCTATTTAATGCTTTCTATTGTGTATTTATTGTGTTTTGAATTTGGTAGTTGAATAAATTAATGGTGTTCGAAGTTTGATTATAAGAAATGCTTGTATGATTGCTTGTTAGGGTTAGGAGAAAGTAGCTTATTTTCCTCTCTTTTGATATTGAATCCAAGATCTTGAATTAGAGCTTCTAATATGGTTGATGATTTGATAAACGCTAGATGAATGTGATAATGTCAAATTCTTTGTCATGTTTGTTTTGTGTACCAAATGGGAGAAGTCTATTAACGTTGAACGTTCTTGACTAATATTTTATAAATGCATGAATTGGTTCAATTCTTAGTGACGGTGTAGTATTTATAAGTGTTATTTCCTCATCCTTCTCTCAACAAACTTTTTCAGCACTGACAACGACTATAACAGCCGGACCTCCACCGGCGCCAATGGCCACCGTTCCTCCGCCCGGGGGAACAAAAATCTTCCGTGATATTCTCAAATCCAAGACGAGAACACAACCACTCCTAAACTCACTTCCCAAAAATCCAGACCTAAATCCCAAAACTCAACATTTGGGTGAAGCTTCGGTCCTCTACATCGATGGAGAAATCCATTTACTGGCGGAGCACTATTCGAACGCTCTCGTTGGGAAGTATTTGAAAGGGAAACCTACAATGGAGCAGCTACAGACCTCTTTTAAAATGGCCGGTTTCAATGGTAAATATCAGTTGGGGGCCATCGATTACAAGAACATACTGATTAGGTATGAAGAAGCCGGTGGTTATCAGCGGTGTTGGCTTGAGGGTGTCTGGAGTTTCATTGGCGCAATCATCAAAATCCTCAAATGGACTCCGGACTTTTACCCCAACACTAAATACTCGATTGTACTGGTCTAGGTAACAATTCGAAACCCACCTCTGTATTATTATAACACTTCTTCCATCACTGCCATTGGTAATGTTTTAGGATCTTTTATTAAAAAAGATGCTGCTACAGAGGCTCTTACTCGCCCTTCTGCTATAAAATTCTGTGTGGAAGTCGATCTGATGAAACCAATTATGCATACAATTTGGCTTGGTTCAATAACTGCAAACAAAAAGTACAATGTTGAATATGAGGATTTTCCAGTTTATTGTCATCATTGCTTAAAGATAGGTCATAATGTAAAAAAACTGTAGAATCCTAAACCCAACTTTGAACCAATCTGCTTGGAATGATACTGGTAAGGCTTTTGAGGCGGCTCCCTCTAAATTGCTAACAAGTAGGCATGACACAACCACAACGGTTCAGGTTGCACACAACACTATCTCCGAGGGCACTAAGGCTATTGTCACAAAGGTTACACTGACTCTGTTATTGATGTCATTAATCCTGGAGAAAAGTGCTTTTATAACCCTGCCTACTTGATATAAGTGCCAATATAACCCTCAGATAATTTTTAGTACAGATATAACCCTACCTAGTTGATGTAAGTGCCAATATAACCCTCAATCCCCATTTCCGGCGGACCACCGCTGAACTGCCGCCGGCTTCCGGATTTTCACCGGATTTTTGCCGGGCAACCGTTGAACCACCTCCGGACCACTTATAGGTTTATATTGGCACTTACATCAACTAGGTAGGGTTATATCTGCACTAAAAATTATCTGAGGGTTATATTGGCACTTATG
>JAULKM010000007.1:9888165-9898349 GCA_032355605.1 Rubia tinctorum
TAGGATGAAACCCCGAGAGAGCTCCTAGGCAAAACAAGAGAAAAAGAGAGAAATTGAAACATTATATGTTTCTATTAATTTGTCTATTTGGTAGATTCTTTGCTAAAGTTAGCTAGTTTTATACTTGTATTTTGTACTTCACCTTTGATTGGTATGATGGTTCTTTAGATTATCTTAGGCTTTGAGATGTGAAAGTATGAGAGATTCTTATGTCTTGGGGGACTAGGGTAGTCTAGGAATAAAATGTTAGGTGTTTTAGGAAAGCCTTTGCATGCTAATGTACGCTTAGATTTTTGCTTGTTCTTGTTTACTCGAGGATGAGTAAAGGTTTAAGTGTGGAGATTTGATGAGACATCAAATGTATGTATTTTCAGAAGCATTTAACATCTCTTTTCTTATATTTTTGTTGACAGATTTCTATATTTAGATAGAATTACATTATAAGGGGTTTTGATAACCGTTTTCAGTTTTTGTATCTAAATTCTTCATTTTATAACCTCTTTTGAGTCAAATGGATTTTTGGTCTTTATAAGCATCTAGATTCCTTTTTGTAAGATTAATTTGGAGTATTTTAGTGAAGGTCATTCACAAGGATGGTAGAAAATTAAAGTCCACGAGTCAAGACGCGGTAGAAGTTAAAATGGTAGAAGAACGAAAATAAAGAAGCGGATGAACTGTGAGCTAGAAGTTTGAACCGGTTTCAGGGATCGATCCAAGAAGAACCAGCATTCGAAGATGGTACCATTGGATTCGTCTTCTCTGACACTATAAAATTGACTACAAGAACTCCCAAAATGGATAAGCGGTTCACCCGTGGTGAAACAAATAAGAAGAGGGCAGCAGCTCCTTTGCGGGCCGCAGACCTACCTTGTTGGCCGCAACATTTGTCAAAGAAAACATTCTTTAGGCAGTAGCTCCTCTGCGGGCCTTGGACATGCCTTGCGGCATACAAAGACGGACTTGGGCTAAACCAATAAATATGTTTTTAACCTCTTCTTTCATTCAAACTTTTCTTATCCGAATTTTCTCTTCCAAAACCCTAAAAACACTATTATTTCTTCATATTTTCTCTCATGTTTACCATGGATTCTTGTAGATTAATTATGGGTTTAGCTAATCTAGGCTAAATATACTCTTGGGAGCAATTGGTAAGCAATTCTAGTATGAATTTGTGAGATTTAATTTCTCCTAGTTTGTGTTTTGATTATCAAGTATATTTTGTGCTTTCTTGTGTAATTAATGCATGATTTAGACTAGGATGATTAACTAGTAGATGATTGTGAATTAATTATTTGCTAGGTTTTTGGTCAAACCCATGATACTTTGACTTTTTATTAATGTGATTATCGTTAGTTGATGTTAGGTTATAATTAGGTATGATAACTAATTATGATTATTGATTGATGAAGTTTCCTACATTTGAGATGAATTTGAATGGGTTTGACTAATTATCAATGTGTATCACAAATAATGATTAGCACGAAGGCCGATCCTCGTAGTCGTTATTAGTAGATATATTTATGCTATCCCGATATTTCTCGCTTTTAGGATATTATGTTAGTTGTATTGATTCTCCATGTATAATTCTATTACCGGGGAAGTCTATGACACTGATCGTCTAGGGTGACCCGAGGGTAAGGATTATTGTGTGGCGTTGATCGCCCACTCTGACTATAACCAAGGAGAGACGAGAAATATCTTCACCAGAAAGGTGTTGATAAGTTCTCCACAATACATGATTAATGCACAAAAATAGGATGATAAGTCGATGATCAAAGGATATCTAGAAATGTAAACCAATTGTGCCAAGACTTGTTATAATCGTTATTCCATGTTTTGTTTTAGTGTGATCGTATTTGCATTGTTCTCTAAAATTGCTTGTTAATTTAGTAGTTTAATTTAAGCGTGGTGTTTTCCAAAATCAAAACCCCTCACTCTGTTACCACACACGTAGAGTGACTTCTTCGTGTGCTTTTTAACTACGTTTAACACTCGATATAACCCCCTTTTTCTCTTGGACGATCCCGACTTGCTACTATCTACTTTTGAGTAGTTAGCCGTAATTAGGGCTTATAAATACGATTTTAGAGAGACACGACGATGACCTCCTATTCAAAATAAAGCTTCATACTCACATGACCGACGTCTCACTCATGTCGGTTAAAGTTTTTACTTTGATTTCTTGAACTTTTACGGTTGTTATTATACAACGAAGTAAAATGCAAAATATTTACCTCAATTAATTTATATCAGGTAAATAAAACCTTTTACTTTGATTCAAAAAATAATCGGGGTAAAATCACTAGTGGAGAAGGGGACTAATAAAGGCAGTTTTATTGAAGTGAAGGAACTTTTTATGTGTCTTCTCTGGTCATTCCATTGATTCAATCAATCAAACGTGGTTCCGAAAACCACCTTCTATCGGATCAGAAATAAGTTTCGAATTCGGAACCTGTTTCTTAGAGGCAAAAAAAGGCTGCTGAAAAACCACGCAGCAAAACAAAGAAACTAGATATGAAACTAGAGAAATATTGGACCAAAATAAAAAAATCCGCAACCCAGATATATATATATATATAACAGAAACAATAAAAATCAAAATAACCACTCAACTCCGATGTGGTGAATGGAAAACCGTAAGGCGGTGGCAGACTTAACGTCTAGATATGGACAGCCGACAGGGTCTTCGTGGCGGCATAGGGGAAGCTTCTCACCGGAGTCTTCACGATAGTGGTCTTCATGGCAGCGGAGAGGAAGCTTCTCGTCGGAGTCGGGACTGAGAGGGAGGGAGACGGCCGGAGGTGAAGGGGCTCAGGCGAAACAGACGCGGCGGATGTGAAGGGGCTCAGGCGCAGCAGACGCGGCGGCGGAGACGAAGGGGCTTCAGCGCAGAGGACAACATAGTGGAGGCGGGACTGAGAGAGAGGGAGGTGCGACTGAGAGGGAGGGAGAAAGGCTGGCGGCGGAGGGACGGAGAAAGGCTAGTGGCGAGGTGAGGGAGAGAGGTTGGTGGCGGCGGCCAGAGTGAAGTCGATTGGGTGGGAGAGAGAGGCGAGGGAGGTGAAAGAGAAAAAAC
The DNA here is from genome assembly GCA_032355605.1 of Rubia tinctorum. NCBI lineage: Eukaryota > Viridiplantae > Streptophyta > Magnoliopsida > Gentianales > Rubiaceae > Rubia > Rubia tinctorum. The sequence continues at coordinate 9,891,242 of JAULKM010000007.1, forward strand.
TTGGTCTGGATGGGAACTGGACCAAAAAATGACTAAGGCTAGTAAAAAAATATGAGAGAAAACCCTAGGGGTTGGGAGTAGTATTTATATAGCCCAAGTTAAAGGCAGCCCATTAAAGACATGAAATCGGTTCCAACGTCGCAAGTTCTTCTAGACCTCAATCAAAGGTGGTTCTACACTTGAACCACCTTTAATTGATGTCCATCAAAAGGCTGTTCCTAAAGAACCACCTTTGATCAATATTGAACCACCTTTAATTGGATCCGAAAGTAGTTTCGAGTTCGGAACCTCATTCGGAACTCAATCAAAGGCGGCTCTTTAAAAAAATGATGGAACCGCCTTCTAATGGTGCCTTTAATAAAGGTTTTTCTACTAGTGAATAACTTTTTATCTCGGTTATTTGTCACGTACCAAATAATCGAGGTAAAAATTCTGAAGCAATATGTGTATTTTCTTACCGTGTATATGCACTTCCGAAAAACTGATGGCTCAATTGCACTAAACAAGAAATTGGGGGTATGAATGCATTTTGTTGGAGTTAATGCTGAACGGGTAATACTGAGTAGCAGTGAAAATAAATGAAATCAGATACTTTGGGTCCATCAACCTAAAGAGTGGAAAAATAAAAAGCGTGGCACGAAGCTTAATTCACGAGCACATCGTAATCAGAAACTCAATTCATTAATTACTACAGGAAGACCCCGTAGTAATTTCTTTGTTGAACTGAAGCAGGAACTTGGATAACAGAATTCGTGTAATTTACAGACAGGATGAATATAGCTAAAAGTAGGAGAGAGAGAGAGGGGCCATCATCCTCATCGAATCACTTGGTGGCTTTTCTGCGTCTTTTCCTAGTAGAAGAAGAAGTAACTGTAGAACTAGTAGTAGTACTTTGTGGTACAACACCACCACTACTACTGGTTGTACCACTATTAGTACTAACAGCAACTGCAGAAGAAGTAGCTGATTGGAAAAAAGTGTCTACCTCTTCCTTACCAGCATCTTCGAAGAACTGCAGCAACTGCGACCCTTTTCTCTTCCGTCTCGAACAACTCGATCCCTCATCTGTCATCTTCTTACGCGGCGCAGGAGGCGGGCAGCTTCCGACATCGGGGATTTTCTGATCTTTGGATAATATCGGCGTTTTGCACTGCTCTTCGGCTTCATCTTCATTAATTTTCTTGGACTTTTTTCTGGGCTTCTTTTGATCATCATCAGCTTTGGACATATGTAAGATTTATTTGTTGCGTTCTGGTCGGGATGGTAAAGATCAAAACGGTGTTTGGGAGTTTCTAGCGTGGACCGTTTGGTTGATCAGGTAGTGTTGCCGTCTAAGATTGGGATGACATATGATAGACGGCAGTAGCGCTCTATGGCAACGGCCAAAATTAATGTGACTGATAAGAGTTGATCAATTACAGAGACTTTATTATTGTTATTATTATATTGTTATTATAGTTTGGGGGAGTGGGTGGAAAATGGTAACCGTTGAGGCTGAGCAATCATGCCAATATCCAGAACTGTTTGCCAACAGTGCACTGACGAGGTAAATATTTTGTCCCTCTCAAGTGAAACACTCGTATACTCCATCTATTCCATTCACACCGACTATTTGACAGTATTCGAGGGACTGTTAAATTTTTGGTCACATATTTGAATTGACATATAAATAATAATATTATTTTATGTGATATTGTTAAATTTGTTGTAATAGGTAATTTATAAATATTGACTTTCTATTTTCCGTTATTATATGTAGTTAAATATATTAACGGTAAAAAATGTTTATTGAAAACCGTAAAATTAATTTTGCGCAAATTATGTCTGGGACGGAGGGTGTATATACATTTAATCTGTCTCTAGTTTTACTGAGTAGGGGTTCATATTTCCTGAAATATCCTATTTAATCTATTTCTAGTTTTACTCGCTAGAGATTCATATTTCCTGGAAATATACTTATGGAGATGATTGTTATCGCACTATCTCTTATGCTTAGTGATTGTAGAAGTGAATTCTCATTGATTAGGGTTTATATTATTAAGAGAATAAATAGAGTACACAAAGGGTAAGAATATAAATATCTAAATTAACCCAAATTTAGTCTCTACAATCTTGTATTCTAACACTCCCCTCAAGTAAAGCATCAGATGTATAACGACGCAAAACTTGAACTTGAAAAAAAATCAAAAAAGGACGAGACAATCCTTTTGGCAAATGACTGCAAGGTGAAGTGATAAATAATGTCTTTGGGATGCCAAAGTGATAAATAATGTTTCTCTAGCAAAATGAGATGACAAATTTTACATTGATGTTCGCTAGTGGCTCTGCTTCGACCCACTTGGTAAAGTAATCAACAACCACTATCAAATACTTGAGTCTTCCCGGAGCTTCTGGAAAACGTCCTACCAAGTCAATCCTTCATTTGTCGAAAGGTCATAAGTTGTGTAGTATGTTGATTTTCTCCGTCTAAGGAATATAGGTTATTGGTTCATACTTTTGGCAATGGTGACATGTTTGAATATACCGATTGGCATCATTAAACATTGTTGGCCAGTAATACCCGGTGATCATTCTCTTGGAAAAAGAAAAAGCTCCCTGGTGGCTGCCACAAATCCCTTTGTAGGGCGTAACACATCGAATCAGGGGTTGCAGGTATCCCCTTTAATACAAAGTGCCATCATGTTTCACATATTTTGGTGCCTTGAGTCAAAGTTTCCTTACCTCGATGGGTACAGGAAGTATCCCATCTTGGAGATATCTAACAATCAGGGACATCCATGTTTCTCTCTCGTCAATCGCCATTACAATAAGTTCCTCGAAGCTTCGATCATACAAGGTTTCAAACGACACCTGTTTCTACGGTAATCCTCCCAAGTATGAAGAAGCCAGGTTACTCAAAGCATCTGCCTGGTGATTCTTCTCCCTTGGCACCTGAGTGAGAGTATAAGATCGAAAACATTTTAATTAGGGCTTTACCACTTCTATATAGCGTCGCATGCTAACTTCCCTAGTTTCGTATTCCCCATTGACCTGGTGGACCACGATTTGTGAGTAACTAAATATCTCGACATTGTTGACTTGCCCCCGCCCGAGCATCGTTAAAAACATAGGAGGATGATTGTTAGAGATCAAATATAGAGATTTGTATTATTTCTCACGTTCCTACTACTAAACTACCAATAATGGTAGATAGTGACAAGTACCGGGGTCGTCTTCACAGATGATATGAATCTAATAATTAACTAAACATAACCGTGATCGGGTTGTCAATCAGACCACGTGTTAGAAATAAACAGTGTTGAGAAAGCAGTTATTGGGGGGAGTTTATACTAATAACTACTAACATACAAATGATCACGAGAATTTGCAATACAAACTAGTAGTCGGGGAATATTTGTGTTACATGATTAATGTCATTTTGATCATTAATTTCATCAAATACAAGAAATATACCCTATTCTAGTGTTTGAATCACGTAGTACGGACAATAGTCAAAACTTCCCCCTATCTAGCACATAGGGGTGTGAGTATCAAATCTTCCATCAGTCTCTCCTCTGTAACTAGTAGAGTGCAACAACGACAATAGCTCATTATGCAAGTCTGATTCTCCCCTGCGCGATTAACTCCCGGGCGGAATACTATGAACGCACTACCCCTAGGCCTGCAAAGGTAAAGGAAGTAGGCGTCTTACTGATGGCTCTAAGATCAACAATATAATCCTAGTTTGCTACTTAGTCTATATCTACCATCAACCCTTCGTACCGCATAGTCGGATAACTAGATCATAGTAGATCGTAACGATTAACAACGACAACCTATGTGCACACCCACACGGTTCCGGACTATCGTTACCCCAATCGCATCTTGGTTTCCCTACCTGGGGAGTAGCAATAGTGCGAAAAAATGAAAGTAGACTTTGGTGTTTGCTAACTAAGTGTGACAATCATGCAATTCACAAGAATCATAAGAACAATCCAACATAATAATCACAAACACATAGAAATAGGTAGATTTAGAAATCTCACAAAATGAACATTAATTGATGAATACAAATATGTTCCCCAAGTAAATTAACTAATCTCTAAGCATTAAACCCAAGTATTTCTTTGGATTCAACACTTTTGGGCAAAAGTAAAATAAAAAGATTAAAAGAAAAGAACCTAGAGAGAAGGAAGAGTATTTTCTCTCTCTAGCTTACTCTTGAGATCTAAAAATGCACATAAACTTAAAACTCTAGAAGACATAGGTCCATGTATATAGTAGTAGGGAATTAGACCTAAAAATAGGCCAAAAAATGGTCAAAAACCCTAGCAGCCGCCACCGACATGGGAGATAGGATCTGGCACAGTCAGTACCGGCTGAGACCCCTTCGTGTCAGAGTGGGGTGCAGGCTTTGACACAGGCTGTGGCCTCTTGCTGGGATGACCCGTGCCAATCAACACGGGCTGTCGTCCGACACTCCATTTTTTCTCATTGTGATATGCATCCCACATTGTTTGGCGCACACCATCGCCTGGAACCTCATTTTGCTTAGTATCTCAGCACGTGACATGTCGTTCTTCGCACCCCGTTGACTGGTCATAGCATTGGTGACTTGAAATGGCACGGACCGTGTGAAACTTTCCGCAGTTATACTTAGCCAAATTTGGAGTGAAGAGAAGACAAAGGCACACGATCGACACGATTTGGTGCGACTCATGTTAGAGCTTGGTATGGCTCGTGTTTGGTGGAATGGGTCGTGGCGAAGACTAAAGGTACGTGTCGTGTGGCATGGAACAGGCCGTCCTAAGTGACACCCTCGTGCCGTCCTAGTGTGCTCCGTGCTTGTCTGTGCTGGCCGTGGCTTATCCAGTCGGCTAAGTTGTTTGCTTCGTAACGGGTGAACCGTTGATCCAATTTGTATGTTTTGGTAGTCTATTTATAGCGCTCGAGAAGACAAATCTAATGTTGCCACTCTAAAGTTCTGATTCTTCTATGATCTTTCCCAAAACTCCTTGAAACCTCGGACAACGATTCATTCGTTTCTTTCTTGGCCTTCTTGAACTTCGAATTCGCGTTTCTTGGGCTCAATTCCATCTACTACCACGCTTTGGAGTCTGTGGCCTTCAATCTACTACCATTCTTGCGAATGGCCTTTGATATGTTATACCATCCTTGCGAATGAACTTCAAATATATACTACAACCTTCGCGGATGGCCTTCTACAAAAAGATTTTTAAAAAGCACTCACGAGCAACCTAATAATGAGATAAAAAAGGAAGATCTAGGTGCTCGTGAATACAAAGTGTCCATTAGCTTCAATTAAGTATACAAAACTTGGGATTTAGACAAGAAAACCAATAATGGTCGTCTAAACCCTTTGTCTTGTAAACTTAACTAAAATTAGTAATGAACTAAACAAAAGATGATCATAAATATGTCAAATGCATCGGCTAACACATGCATAACGGTGAAGAAGAATTCCAATACGGGAGGTTATGGTTTACAATCTAGAGCACCAACCAATGTGCATCACATATCCGGTGGTCGGAGCTCACGGGCATTTTGAGTTAAAGTCCATATTGATACATTTTCTACCATCCTTCCTTGGTAGGCAAGAGGAAGATCCCAAAAAACATCTCCTTGATTTCTATATGGTTTGTAGTGAGATGCTTCCCGAAGGAGTGAATGAGGAGTTAAACATGTTGAAGGCCTTCCCGTTCTCCTTGCGAGATGCCGCAAGAGATTGGCTCCATTATCTTCCACCCGAGAGCATTACTTCATGGATTAAATTGAAGCGGAAGTTTCTCTCCAAATACTTTCTGGCTTCAAAATCTGCCATCTTGAAGAAGGATATAAGCAACATCATCCAATGGCATGAGGAGTCCTTTTATGACTTTTGGGAGAGGTTTAAAAAGCTTCTTGCTAGTTGTCTGTATAATGGCTATTCGGACCGGGATTTAGTCTACTACTTCTCTAATGGTCTTCTTGACCAAGATCTAAGGCTAATGATGGGAGCATGTGGTGGTTCTCTTGGGACCAAATCCTCTAGGGAAACTATGGATCTTTATGAGGAGCTAGCCGAAGAGTCGAGAAACTTTAGCTTGAGAGCCAATTTGAGGAGGCAAAATCCCAACAATGCAAGTGCTTCTTCTAACCATGGAAAGCTTGAAGACTAAGTGTCGAATCTCACCTCTATGGTCAAGGCGTCGATGACTCAATCCGGGGTAAAACCTCATGTGAAATCTTGCAAGATTTGTTCTTATCCACATCTAACGGATTCATGTCCGAATTTTCAAGCTGATTATGTAGAGGAAGTAAGTGCTATGGGGTGGTAATGAGGCCAAGGGTATCAAGGCTACCAAGGAGGTGGAGGTTACCAAAACTGGCATTACAATGCGGCTAACCAAGTTCACCCAAATCTTCAATATGGAAATGCACAAGGTGGCCAAAATGTTCAACCTTACTGCCCTCCTTAACAACCCTACTGGACACCACAACCGCAATACCCAAGGCTTGGTGATAAGCCCCACAATCAAGGAGAAAGTTCTGGGATGTCAAACCAAGAAATCGTGCAAGCTATTGGGAAGTTAACTAATTTTTTTGATAAGAATGAGAAGCATCAAGATATGAACGACTCTAGTATCAAAATTCTAGAGACGCAAATGAGCCAAATGGCTCAAATATTGGGTCGAATGGAGGTTAGAGATTCGGGAAAACTTCCATCCCAACCGGAGCCCAACCCTCGTCAAAATGTGAGTGCCATCTCATTAAGGAGTGTAAAGGAAGTGAGAGAACCCCAAGGCAAGGCTGTTGTTGAGCGGGTAGTTGGAAAGGTAGAAAATGAGGAGAAGAAGGCTAGCGAGTTAGCCAATGAGAAGAGGAATGAAAGAGAAGAAGTGGAGGAAGAGAGCTTCATGCCAAGGTCGGGATCAAATCCTGAAATCTCATCCCCTCCTCGCAAGAAGTCCAAAGTGGTAGAGATCCCTATCTATGAGTCGGAACCACCATTTCCGGAGGCCTTGAAGGATAGAAGGAGCAAGGAGGACACTAAAGACATCTACGAAGTCTTTCGTAGATGTGAGGTAAACATTCCACTCTTGAATGCTATAAATCATATTCCTAGTTA
>JAULKM010000007.1:9898449-9921910 GCA_032355605.1 Rubia tinctorum
CAAAAGCGATAAATTCGCTCTCAACTCTAATAATATGAATTCAAGGTAAAATAGAGTATTCAAATCATAAAAGTCTACTTAAATGAGTACAAAAGATCCTAAAATAACTATATAAAATGGATGCACCACTAGTACTTGTGAAGAAGACTGACGGCAGGTGGAGGATGTGTGTAAATTATACGGATCTGAACAAGGCTTGCCCTAAGGACTGCTACCTACTAGCGATCATTGACCAGAAGGTAAATGCCCTTACTAACTACCCAATTAAATGTTTCCTCGATGCCTACAAGGGGTATCATCAGATCCCCATGCTACAAAGTTTTGTAGAAAAAACTGCTTTCATTACGGAGAATGGGTTTTCAGCTATCGGATGATGCCTTTCGGCTTGAGAAACGCCAGAGTAAAATATTAAAGGTTGGTGGATAAAGTTTTTCAGAAACAAATTGGAAGAAACCTGGAGGTGTACGTGGATGACATGGTGGTAAGGAGCAGCCAATACTAGACTTTCGTGGAAGATGTCAGGGAGACCTTGATGCAATTCAGGGAGACCGGGATGAAGCTGAACCCAACCAAGTTCCAGTTTGGATTGAGAGTAGGGAAGCTCTTAGGACATATAGTGTTGAATGAGGGTCTGCACGCAAACCCCAAAGATATTAAGGTTATCCTAGAAATGAAATCGCTGATCACGGTGAAGGAGGTGCAGGGCATGAATGAGAACCTGGAAATTATGAATTGTGTCATGTCACGATCGGAAAAAAGATCACTCCCATTCTTCAAAACATTGAAGGGGTGTGTGGATAAGAAATGAATGGTCCAATGGGGAGATTTTCAGGAGAAGGCATTTGAGGAGCTGAAGACCTATCTGAAGGACCATCCCACCCTAATTAGACCAAGGAAGGAAGAAACCCTATATTTGTATTTAGCAGCAAGTGACGAGGTAGTCAGCGGGGCACTGTTTAAAGAAGAGAACAATGTACAGCGACCATTGTACTTTGTTAGTCGAGCACTGCAGGGCCCAGAGCAGAGATACAAAAATCTGGAGAAGCTGACATTAGCTCTGGTCCATGTAGCAAGAAGGTTAAGATAGTATTTCCAAGTACACCCTGTGGTGGTTCTGACGAATCAGCCATTCAAAGCAATACTGACCATACCGGAAAGCTCGGGGAGATTGATGAAGTGGACGGTTAATCTGGAAGAACATTCCATCGAATATGCCCCACGAAAGGCAATAAAGGGGCAGGTAATGGCATATTTTCTAGCAGAGATGCCGAAGGAGAAAAAGATGAAAGAAGTGGTGGAAGACGAATCCCAGCCTGCAGGCCAAGACGAGAGAACAGGTGTAGACGTGTGGAAGTTGTATATAGATGGAGCCTCCAGAGTGGAAGGAGCAGGCGCGGGCCTGGTAATATCGAACCCAAAAGGGATGGAGTCAACCTACGCCACACACTTCAAATTCCCAGCCTCCAACAATGAAGTAGAATATAAGGCGCTAATCGCAGGCATGGAGATAGCTGGGAAGTTGAGAGCAAAGAAGTTGTACGCCTATATAGACTCAATGCTGGTAGCTAACCATTATAATGGGCAATATGCCGCCAATGAATCAGCAATAATGAAATACATGGATAAGTTCATAATTTTGGCGGTTGAGTTTGAAGAGTTTGACATAACCAGGGTCCCAAGTTCGTAGAACACGAGAGCGAACGCATTGAGCAAGCTGGCCTCCTCAACTCATGCGCACTTAACTGAAACTGTAGTGATAGAGAAGCTGGCATGCAGGTCAACGTACGCAAGACAGATAGCGGTGATACGGGAGTCAACGTCCGATTGGATGGAACCCATTCACAATTACCTTGAACATGGGGAACTGCCAACAGATGAGAAGGAGGCAAGGACAATAAAAATAAAATATCTGAAGTACACTGCAAGAAGCGGGTTGTTGTACAAGAAAGGTTACACTAAACCATGGCTCAGATGTGCAGGACCCGAGCTGGCATAAACAATCCTCAGGGAGATTCATGAAGGAATTTGTGGCAATCATCAAAGAGCAAGGACGATAGTGCTGCGAGCAGTAAGTGCGGGGTAATACTGACCAACCATGAGAGCAGATTCAAAAAATATAGCAAAAGAATGTCGAAGGTGTCAAGAACACGCAAAGGTGCAGAGGCTTCCTACAGAGTGAATGGCTAGCATTAGATCACCCTGGATTTTCGTAAAATGGGGAATTAACATTGCATGACCCTTCCCAGAGGTAGTGGGAAGAAAAAGGTTTATGTTTGTAGCAATAGACTACTTCACGAAATGGGTGGAAGGAGAGGTTGTAGCAAGCATAACAGGTAAAAGAATCAAAACCTTCGCTTGGAGAGCATAATGTGAAGATTTGGCATCCCACGAGTGATAGTGAGAGACAACGGAAAGAAATTTTCCCATGAATCTTTCAGGTCGTGGTGTGAGAGCTGGAACAAAAGGCAGCAGTTCTCCGTACCTCACTCACAGGCAAATATGCAAAGGAGGTAACAAACTAGACCATAATTGACGGGCTAAAAATGAGGTTATGACAAGCCAAAGTAAAATGGGAAGAAGAATTAGTGAGTGTGTTGTGGGCATACAGGACCACGCTAAGGACCGCCACATGGGAATCACAAAACAAGTTCTGTTTCGGGGCCGATCGATTATTCCTCCGGAAATAGTAGTGCCTAGGAGGAGAGTAGTTGAACCAATGACTTCGGAAGAGAATGAAGAAGCTGTCAGGGAAAACTTGGATGTCCCAGATGAGCTCAGGGAGAAAGTGACACTGAAAGAAGTAGCGTACAAGTCTTGGATGAAACAACATTATAATAGAAGGGTGCGGGTAAGATCCTTGAAATTGGGGGACTTATCACTAAGGAAGAATGAAGCAAGTCGGGCCCAGGGTGCGAAGAAGCTAGACGCAGAATGGGAAGGCCCATAAAATGTGGCTGAGGTGCTAGGAAAAGAGCACACAAAATGGAGATGATTGAGGGAAGGCCAATTCCCCAGACCTGGAGTATAGCTTACCTGAGAAGGTACTACGCTTAAGTGATTGTAGATCTATGTACGCATAATAACTATTGTTGGACTGTTTGATAGAACGGGCAGGCGAGATGGGGTTTCTTAAAGGATCAAACCTCTTAAAAGCATATGAAATGGCATGATCATGAGGAAATCCCAACCTGCGCCCCCATTCCTTTTTTGTATACCGCTTGTTTATTTAGGAGTGAAAAGTGTAGGGAAAGAAATAAATCTTTGGGCACAACCAGTGCCGGAGAAAAACGAAGCCTAATCCAGGCTAAAGTTGCAATGCCAGCCCCAAGAGCCAACGCAAGTACATGCAGGATCTTAAAAAGGAAAAAGTAACGAATCTCCACCTACAACCAGCATCGAAGAAAAATGATGGCAGATTCAGGCTAAAGTTGCAACACTGGCCCCAATAGCCAGTGCAAGTGCAGGCCGGATCTCAAAAAGGTAAAAGGAACGAATATCTGGCCACAACCACTACCGGAGAAAAATGAAGTCTGATCCAAAGTTAAAGTTGCAGGGCTGGCCCCAACACCCAGCGAAATTGCAGACCGGATCTCAAAAAGGCAAAATATATGAACCTTCGGCCACAACCAGTGCCGGAGAAAAATGAAGCATGATACAGGCTGAAGTTGCATCGCTGGCCCCAGGCCAGCGCAATTACAGGCTGGATCTCAAAAGGGCAAAGGGAAATGAACCTTCGGCCACAACACGTGCCAGACAAAAATGATGCCTGGTCCAGGCTAAAGTTGCGGTGCTGGCCCCAACAACCATTACAAGTGTAGGTCGGATCTCAAAAAGGCAAAAGGAACGAATCTCTGGCCACAACTAGCGCCAGAGAAAAATGAAGCCTGATCCAGGCTATAGTTGCAGCGCTAGCCCCAGAAGCCAGTGCAATTGCAGATCGGATCTCAAAAAGGCAAAAGAAATTAACCTTCGGCCACAACCAGTGCCGGAGAAAAATGAAGCCAGATCAAGGCTAAAGTTGCAGCGCTGGCCCCTACAGTAAGCGCAATTGCAGGCCAGATCTCAAAAGGGCAAAGGTAAATGAACCTCTGTACACAACAAGTGCCAGAGAAAGATGAAACCTGATCCAAGCTAAAGTTGCAGCGCTGGCCCCAACAGCCAGTACGAATGCCAGCCGGATCTAAAAATGGCAAGGAAATTAACCTCCCGCCACGATGGGTGTTGGAGGTAAAAGAACCTGATTCAGGATAAAGTAACAGCGTTGGTCATAATAGCCAGCACAATTGCAGGACGGATTTTAAAAGGACAGGAGCAAAATCAGGACAAAAATAGCGAATGAAGTTAATTAACATTAACTGATGAAACAAGCAAAGTAAAGATCACAAAGAAAGAAGAAACGACAATCCCATGAAAATAAAAGGAAATAATATTGTTTCATCCCTCAACAGGAGAACAAACAAATGACAAGATAAAAAGGAAAAGAAATTCTGCAAGGTTTCTCCACGGCATCCTCATTCTCAGCCTCCTCAATGGCCATGACATCCTCGGCTTTGCCAACCCTCTCGGCACTACCAGCAGCTTGAGCGATCTCCCTGGAAGGGACTCCCACATTTTTGACATGTTGATGACTACAGCTTACAGAGTGTACATCAGCTTCAAGGGAAGGGCCGTTGGGAGCCCAACTGTCAAGTTTAGCCAACGACATTCCCAGGTGTAACAGAGAGAAGTAATCAGTGAAGTTGTATTCCCGGAAAGGAATATAAGAATCACTGAGGCCAACCCACGACTGATTCTCATCTCCAGTCGAGAAATAAAGGACAATGGCCCCCATCAATGGGCCGCTCAGCAGCTCAGAGGCCTTATTACTCCGCACCACATGGGAGTAAAGACTCAGGAAACTGCGAGTGAAGGCTTGGTCCTGGAAAGCTTTCAGCTCGGAAACTCTGGCTTCAGCAGGAGTCAGAGAACCGATAACTCCTTTCTCCAGCTCCAAGTCTTGCTCCAACTCGGTGGCACGATGAGCTTGAGCTTGCAGAGAGATCAAGCCACGCTTCAGCTCACCCATTTCCACTTGCAAGTTGTCATTATCCTCCTACATGGCCCTGGAAGAACATAGATTCTGTAAAAACAAAAGGAAGCAAGTAACAAAATAATAAAGTAAAAGAAAAAAGAAAATCCAATAAATAAAGAAAACGCACCTCAAGGATGGCTGCGGCTGACCGGTCAGCAAGAGAGTTGGTACCGACAATGTTCAGAGAGCATTCGCACAACCAGACATTGAAGTAAAAGATAAGAAAGGCCTGGGAGACGAGCTACATCCGAGCAGAGTCGCTATGCAAGGGACCCGGTATAGAACCCCGGGAAGAAGAATTGTGTGCAAAGGGAGGCGAGATGGGAATCGCTGAGACAGGGCGAGTGGCCAAAGAAAGTTCCTACTGATCAGGATTTGGTGTCTCAAGAAAATCTTTAGAAATAACGGTGCAGGGAGATAGGCTGGGACCTGCTCCACTCTTTTCAGCTCTCCTCCTGAGCCAGTGACGATCCCTCTTCAAGGAAGGTTCATCCTCCTTCACCACACTATCTGAGACATCGATCACCTCAACCTTTTGGTTCAGAACCCCAATTGCATCATCAGTTTGGGACATTAGAAGCTTGCTTCCAGTTCTGCGAGGGAGCCTAGACAGGTCGCCAAGGAAAGCATCTACGGACATTTCTACAAAAGAAAGAAAGCAAACGGGTTAGAAATATGTACAGACAAGCAGAATCAGCATCCCATCTAAACATCGAAAGGACACAATGAACCTATACCACTCATATTGGTGAGACCCTCATCGGGAGAAATGCCGCTAGGAAAATATGACAGGTCGACGGCACGAAGGGTGGAGTCTCAAAGGACGTGGTCACACCTAACACTCAGGACCTTAAGACACAAAAGGAAGGGCTGCAGGGCAGACGTCTCAATGGCTCTAGAGCGAGACCCCGTCCTTTTTTCGGGCCGGATGGATAAATGACCCTCTCTCTCATTCACACCCATGACAAGGTCCTTGTCCACAAAAATGAACCGCCTCTTCCACTCAACACGATTGGGAAGGTCGATTAGCAGTTTGACCCCATCTTTCTGGAACTTCAGCCTCAATGAGTACTGAAGGCATTGAAATGCCATAATGGGCATTGAAGGCAGCCTCAATAACACTAAAAGCTGCCCAGAATTCAGGGTTGGTGGTGTCACAGTAGGGAGGCCAAAGGTAGAAACTATGGTAGCAAAGTAAAATTAGAGAAGTAGGAAAAACAGAGAGGGTACCTGGAGGAAGAATAAAAGCTTCCAGAAAATTGAAGTCTCAATGAGAATGTTTGGGAGGACAAACGGAAGTGCAAGGACAAGATGATGAAGGATACGAATATGCCGAAAAGAAAAGGAAAGATAAGCCAGCTAGGAGCAATTAATCTCTCGCGGGACAGGACGATAAAATAATAATAATAACCGTCCAGGGAGAGGGCAAAAATTATGTAGCAAGCATGTAGAAAACTGTAAAGGGACATATGACAGATATCCAAACAGGTAGCATAACTGTCAAATAATGCTTTAATGAAAAAGGGATCGTGTGTTAGTGAGCGGTTTCAAAAACCAAGAAGGACCGCCAAAATCCCCAAGGAAGACCAGAATTAAGTCTTAGGGACACTACCTGCTCCCTGGGTAGCTTAAACATGGAGGATTGGAAAAACAATCCAGACTTTGACTCAGCCAATGGCCTCTAGCCGACTCACCCTGTCAGGCCATCGGCTGGGGGACTTGATAATGCTTGGGCCTGACAGCCCAATGATAAGAAAGGAAAATGAATAAGGCTTTTCAACCCAGGAGCATGAGGGCAGACAGGAAGGGGTTTTGCGAGTGCTGATGGGACAGCTCTAGTTTCATCATCCACCAAACCGCATATAATGAGGAGAAAGGTGTGACCCAAGGTAAGATTTTCCTACTAGTTCACTATTCACTTAGATACGCTTCTACATGGAAACAATGGTTAACCAGAGCGTCGGAGTGGGAACAGCCCTGGGTCTGCCAGCCTAACCTCTTTCTTCCTATCCTGTAGGTTCAGATGTATACTTGGCTGTGCGGATCATCACTAAACATATTGAAATATTTGGCATTAACATCATACATTATGATGAATCTTTTTTTGGATTTTATTAGTATATTTTGTCATTTGTTTGATTTGTAATTTGATGGGATGTTTTCTGGATATTGTATGGTAGCATTATGTGTTTTGGATTATCTAGCTTCAGCCTTACCAATTTAGTTTGATTAAATTTGAAAATGGTTGTTGTAAACTTTGAATGGAACCTTTAGATGGTACATTCCAAGTTATGGCTTTATTGGTTAACTATTGGTTATTTATTAGGTGTGATAAAGCAGTGCGACTTCGCACTTCATTTGCACATATGATGTCGAGTTTACCGACATGTTACCGACTAACATGCGACATCGCATTAATTAGTTGATTTAATTGGATTTAGACACTGGTTTGGACCGAGAAGTATGTACGATATCGCATGAGGGAACATGCGACATTGCCCCCTAACGTCAAGAGGAATTCGGTCCAACCAACCAATAGTGCAAAGTTGATCATCTCATGATTGACAATTACTACTAGGTTATAACAATGTTGCTGACATCGCACCTACATTGGTTATAATTTTTACTTAGAATTTGAAAAATGTTTACCACGGTTGTCATAGAACCGCGGTAAAAAACCTATCATTTACCTCGGTTATTTTAACCAAGGTAAAAAGTATTAATTACTTCGAAAAAAATAACCTAGGAAAAGGAACTTTTTACTCAGGTTATTTGATCTAGGCAAAAACAACCGAGGTAAAAGTTGTGAAGTAATAGGCCCAGTTTCTTGTAGTTTACGTACCTTTTACTGGAAGTACCTTGGTTGGGTGAGGTGATCCTTTGTATACAAGCGTGGTAATATGGCCCATGCCCTGGTCTTTTCTTCGGGCACTAGCTGGTTACATGGACCGTGTTGTATTGCACGATCTGTGTCATCATATTTGTTCCAAACTATTGCCTTCCTTTTTATGTGATTTTTCATCTTCTATCCATTTTTGGACTAATGGCCTTTATTCTTCTACCAACCTTGCAATTGGCCTTCTATCTAATATCATTCTTGCGGATGGCCTTCGATCATGAGTGATCTACAATTTAAGCACATAAAAATAGATCTCGACACTTACAAGGGTAAAATCCCATTAGTTTCACAATCAGCTCACAAAATAGAGAAGTTGCATAGAAAAACCAAACATGATGGTTCTAACTTCCTATTATGCAAAACCTATCTAAAGTTAGTTATCCATTAACAAAAGCATTAAAAATATATTTTAATTTTTTTAAGAAAAACATGCATTTGATGTCTCATCACTCCGCACCCCCTTTAATTTCTATTTCGACATCCTTTTCAAATCGTTCATGCATTAAATCAAGGGTCTCCAAACCATAACCCACACGGCTCTTCTAATGAGAAGTTACATTCTTTGAGGCAATACTAGGGATGATCAGGGGTGTAGGACCCGGCCTAGACCCACAGGGTTTAGACCCATTGGGTCGGGTATGAGTCCAAAAAATTTAGACCCATCGGGTCCGGGTATGGGTCTAGATTTTTAGATCCGGGTCTGGGTCTAAAATACTAAGACCCAGACCCGACCAAGACCCAACCCGTAGACCCATATATGCCTAACTATATATAACCAAAGTTCTAAATTACTCTCATATTCTCTTTGTGTTTTTATTTCAAATTCAACCAATAATATGTATTGTATATTTGTTATCTTGAAAAAATAATTTTAATAAATATTGAACTTCAATTATTTGCATTTAAGATAATATATTTTTTATTTAGTGAATAAAACAAAATAGAATTTTAGAGCCATTTAGGACCCGTTTCGGACCTAAGACCCGTTTAGACCCATCGGGTCTGGGTATGGGTCTAAACTTTTCAGGCCCTACAGGTCCGGGTCGGGTCTGGGTCTAACTAATTTTTTTTGGGTCGGGTTTGGGTCTTATTAGACCCGACCCAGACCCAGACCCATGATCATCCCTAGGCAATATGTCATTTTTCTTCTCTCGTCCCCTGTGTTAGGATGTGATACCAATGTAACTACTAAAAACATGGTAATCTAAATACACACAAACTTTAGAGAAGTTGACTCACTTTTTGTTCATTCTCCAATGCCCCTCTCTTGTGGATCTCCCAACTTTCATGTTGAATGTGTGTATTAGTTAACCACGTGCTATCTCCTCTCCTATTTGAGAATATATAATATCTAGATAAAGTGTAATTGTGCTCTCTCCAATTCTTTGATAACATGGCGATAGCCTTCTTTCTAAGATCCTCCAAGTTGGGAGCATCGATCTTAAATAGCCTCTATTAGGAATTTTATGGACCAAAATGTTAAAACTAAAGAGATAATATTAGGATAAAAGGAATGGTAGTGTGTGTTAATAATATAAATTTCAATATCGGTACTTTGTACTCCATCCATAGGATGTATTTATAATCTTTAGGCACCTTGTGCCATTATCATACTTCGTGTCTACCCTCCTTTTACCCAACTTAACCATTTAGCATGCTCTTCCACCATACATTTTCCCAATTTGTTAAAAACCAACAAAGAGAACTCTTTTTTAGCTATTCTCTGTTCTACCTCTTCCAACCCCTCCCTTTCATCATCCTCATTAGCCATTGCCTTGGCATTTCCATCATGCGAAGGTAGGATTTCATCACGAGTTCTTTTCCGGGACATTCTACTACCTAATAAAACGTATGATTTTTAATGGCATATAAATTACATTATAAAAAATCCAAAACCTATTAATTTATTTCTAAACCATATACTACATACTTTAACTATTTCATTCATAAAAATGGTAAAGGATAACCTCCATACATTATTATTACACAATATAACAAATGATGATTGAACATGAACTTTTCATTATTCGCTTCTTCATAAACAATATCAAAGAAAGAAACAATACCTAATGATTGAATACCACACATAGTGTATGAATGGAGTGATATTTACTTTTCACTAGATGAAATGGATTTAAACTTGAATTGATCTCCTCTCAAGCACACTTTTAAAATACAAACCCGAACCCCAAATCTTCTTATATGTTGGTGAATCTAAAATTATGGAGTGTTGTAAGTTTGTAACTAAAGTTGTGAGTGATTTGGGTCAACAATATCGGAAATGAGGGAATATTTGGTGAAGAATTGAAGAAGGGAAGGGAAAGAAAGAGTTTTTGAGAAGTAAAATGAGGGAACTCACGCCCAAAATGAGCATTAAAGTGTGTTTTAACCGCTTTAATGCCCTTCAATTATATTGGCCTATCACCTTTGTTCTGATTCAATTTTGGGTTGGGAGGCACTTCCGAGTTCAAAAAATCTCTTGTCCCCCAAAATACTCCCCGATTAAGTTCTGAATTCGAAACTAATCTAAGTATTAAAAAAATCATTCAACCCAAACCCCCAATTCGAAGAACTCTAATTCTGGAAGCCTTCCCACAAATTTATCCCTAAGTTTATTCAATTTAGCAAAAATTCCTAGATAATGTGGTGGTAGGTCGGGTGCAGGCACATCATCAAGGAGTTATGAACCATTCGTGGAGCAAGGTTCAATGCGATTGTACTTCAACGATGAGGCCGAACAAAGATATGTTGATTTCCATCATCGAAAATGTACTTATCCAAAAATTATTTGTAGTTCGGACATTGTTCCGCTGTTCTTAGGATATTTGATTAAGTATTTTGAGAATTTCCAATTTTACAAATTATTGAAATTACACGAACCTGTTCATTATGATGAAGTGTAGCAATATTATGCAAACTTAGGCAAGAGTAGAAATAATCATGACCTCACTAAGGTGAATGGTGTTTTTATAACCATAACAATATTCACCATTAACGAGGTTTTAGGTTGCGAGTGTACCAACCCTACTTTGAAGCCTGGGGATGCATAGGGTCCTTCAGAAATTTTCAATCAACAGAACCGGCTTGTTGTGACTGAATGTACCACTCTTTGCCTTGTTACCATGGGTAGAATATACTTTCATAGGGAGGGCTAAACATCGGGTCAGGCTGAGTGTACGATGTAAGGGTTCTTAGTGTTGAACAGGGGTTGGTATATGAGTGGATGAGTATGAATGTCGTTTCGTCAGGTGGCCATGTTAGCGAGCCAATCATAGGAAATTTGATGTTATTCTAATATGCGATGGAAGGTATCCGGATTAGCTTGGGATACACAATTGTAAAGTACATGCTAAAGGCATCGGCTAGGAAAAAGAAGGATCTCCCTTATGGTGGATTGATCACGGCGATGATAGAGAAATGGGAAATTACGCCAGCAGAGAAATCTTTGCGTGTTAAGTATTATAATGCGGGTTGGTTTGAGCACAGACATTTGACATTGGGGTTCGATAGGATGTATGAATACTGCACTATCCCCGGAGCCGCTGAAAAGGTCGCAAGGAGAGTAAGACCCGCTTCAATGCAAAGGGCCAAGTCATCTTCATCCCGTGAGTTATTCATTTGTAATCTTATGGATATTAACTTGAACCATTTAACCCACTTTTTCATAGATAATTTATGGTTATAAATTTGTAATTCATGTTTTCATGTCCATTGTGCTTAGGTCGCGGAAGTTCATTGAAAAGTACCATTAGTAGGTACATGGGCGGAGGTCACACGGGCGGAAGCTAGTCACACAAAGTTTATTGCATCGTCGGGCTTTTGCATTGACCTTGGATATGAAGATAACATGCCCAACTTCAAGCCGGTGTACTCCGACGATGATGATGAAGATAATGAAGATGAAGAGGATACAAAAGAGGAGGAACAACGCGACAATGATAAGGGATCAAATCTGAGATTGAGGAAATTTTTACTGACGACGAGAATGATCACAGTTGATGATAAATTACAAATATCTAGTTTTGCTAAATTTGTTGGCTTTGAATAATTTTGCATGGGTATGACATTTGGTACATAGCATGACAACGTATTTGTAATTTAGATTTTAGGAATGCTTCTTAGATTATCATTGATCCTTGTTAGTAGTACTCTAGTTTTTGGCTTTCGATGTTACAAATGTTTGTCGCAAAACATGGTAAAATTCAACTGCTGGACCAAAACTCCAGCAAATCTTCCAAACTCTGAAGGTTTTCATAGCTTTGAAAATGTAGAACAGACATGGTTACGCATGCGGAACTTCGTCGAACTCTAGAAAAGAAGGTCTGACTCTCATAAGTTCCGAGTTGGGGACTCTGGTTCCACGGCTGCCCAATCCGTTCCAACATTGGACAAAAATGCGTTGTTTTTCCTTTGTAGGATTAAAAAAGTCTTACGAGCTTGGAACATGGAATTCGGATGTACACAAATTCAGGTCAGACTTTGTTACAAACTTGGAACCTAAAATCTGAACTTAAATGCAAAGGTCCAAATTATTTTCGAGTTCAGAACTAAACGGGCTATTTAAAAAAAACCAATTCGAACACTAAAATCCCCAAATTGACAAAACCTAACCTCTACTTCCGGCACCGGAACAACTAATTCAACCCCGAATTTCAAACATCTTTACACGCGGGAAGTTCCAAAGAATGTTGCCATCCAACCCCGAAGGCTTGAGCCGCAATTATAAGTCAAAATCGTCGAGGGGCTCTCGAATGAGAAACATTGGGTTTGAAACTGCAAGGTTTGTATCACTTCCCGCCCAAAATAGATATAATGCTTTAAGAGATGGTGGTAAATTTCTATATTTCTATGTCATTGATTTGAATGTCTATCATAACATTGGGTTAGCCGACCAAGTATTGAAATTTGAGGGGCAACACGTATTGTGGCTATTGACTTTGAATGAACCATCTTGCTTTGATGAGATGAGATTGAGGATGGGCATTTTAAAACAAGGGTGAACAGTTTTGATATTGACATAAGTCCTTGGATAATTAACCAATTTCTTGAGTGCGCTTATAAGGGTCCGGAGGATGTTTATCCCGAGGACATATATTGCCCTCTAGATGATGTCTACCACGGAGAGAAATGGCCTCTTGATATGGAGTACCCCAATATTAACCTGTGGTTTGTAGCGTAGGTATTTTCAACAAATTGCTCTAGGTCTTGGAAGGACGAAGTCCTTTAGTCTAACCCACCTCACCATAGATCAACGTTTTGTGTACAAGATTATAGCTAGAACTATCGTACCGACACCCGGCCACATTACTGAGCCCACATATACCACCATTATGATGGTTTACTATATTAAATTCAATCCCATGATGGAAATTTTCAAGCATATGGTGTCGGTTGCGTCTTCGAAGAAGATAATCAAGAGTCCCCTACTACGGGAACTTGATTACTTTGATTTTGAGGAGCGTGGACATGATGGCATTTCATAGGGAGGAGAAGCCATGTAAATGGTTTGACTATCAATACCTTGTCAAGAAGAAATTGGTACTCTTCAAGCACAAGTGGTGTCATAAGAGTCGCAATGCGACAGAGCATAACAAGAGGCATAGGTAGAAGAAGGTACGTTTTTATGCTTTTAATTCTTTCATTATTCAGGTGCATTATAATTTAATTTTTATTAATTTTGTGTTATAGAGGAATCAGACTTGAAATTACTTAGAGGCTTCAAAACTTGCTACAAGTGGGTTTGTTATGAAAATTTTCAACTGAGAGAGAATGTGTGGAAGATGGAGAATCGAAAACATGCATACGAATGTACATTTTCCACTTTAGCGAGATCCCGCTCATCGAAAGCCTCTTCAGTGTTATTGCATATGATTCCCTCATAATAGGCTTGTTAGTCAAAGCCATTATGATTTTTAAGATTGAAAAATGTTTGATACCACATTTTATTAGGGTTCAAGATATGGATTAACTACGTGGTTTAAATACTTCCTTGTAACTTTTTAATAGATTGACTTGTTTTTATTACATAGGAGATTGTTTTTATTTAGACGAAAGAATAACCCGGCCGAAATGCTTCATAAAACTGGGATATCATTACACCCGATCCACTTCCTAGCTTGGAAGTGGCTCTAGACTACATGTAATCCCTAAAAAACTAAGAAATTAAAATCTATCTGGACTTTCATTTTTTTTCTTGGTTTGCTTCTTTTTCTGCCCTCTTCTTCTCTTGGAAATCTTCCCTCGGCCATCAACCTAAAGTTCTTCACTATGATCCGTGTGACCTGAATAACTACACAAACTCAAGTCATCCTCTTCAAGTAACATGTCATCATCGTTGTATCCTGTGATCCCATTTCGATCAAATCCATCCAGATCTTCACTTTCAAATTTGTTAGGGAAAGCCCTCTTACTTTCAACAACAATCTCACATCTAGGGTCAATGAAATCTTTGACATCGAACACTTGATGCACTTATGCGACCATTATGAATGGATCATCTCTCCAACCGATCCGATTTCGATCAACTAGTGTGAATCCCATTACCTCGATTCTTTGCCCACTGTGAATATCAATCCATTGACCTTCAAATAAGAGAAACCATAGATTCATGTAATCAAGCTCCCTAACTTCTAATATGGTCCCAAAACAACAAGTATGGGTATACATGGGATTTCTACCCTTGCACTTCCAACATGTAATGCCTCTGAGATGAGGGTAACACCATTATTTTGAGACACACCCATATCATGTATTGATTTTTTTTGGGAGTAAAACGGTTGGTGGTGTAACCTCCATATGAAATAACTGTACCAAAGGTCTACACGATAACCACTTAACTATTTCAGGATGACTACCAACCTCCACATGACTTTGTAGCCAAGAAGCAAACGTTGAAGTGTGTCATTATAGAACTTGTGCTTCATTTAAAGTCGGATTTTCTACTCTTATTTCATCCATGTGGATCTAAATATATGGGACAAACCTTGTGGTTCCACAGAACACAAAGATGTGCAACACTTAAATCTCCCGCAGTTGGGCTCAATGGGTTACTTAGTCTTACCCCTTGGCCCCCTTGCCTCCCCTCATGTCCAGATCTCGGAACACCCACAGAATCCACCTCCTTCAAATAATCAGTACAAAACTCAATTTCCTCTTCTGCCACGTTGCACAATACTTGCATCAGGCCTGTAATGGTTCTTCACAAAATACTTAAAATTTTCATATACTGTTGAAACGGGTATATCTATCTCAAGAAAATATGACCAAATAGCTTGACCTCCCATATCAAATGAACAATAAAATGGACTATTATGTCAAATAATTATGGGGTAAAATACATCTATGTATGGCACAAAACATCTACAATCATCACTTGCAACCGATCAAGTTTGGTAACACTAACACTTTTTAAAAAAAATACTCTTTTAGAACATACAAAGCTTCGAAATGCACAATCTTACATGGGATAGAAATGATGACCTTATGACAATGGCATTCAATTTTTGCATCAAGTTGCAGCAATCATGTGATTTCATACTGATCAACTTCAATTCTGTGAGAGATACGCGTGAATTCATATTAGATGCATAAGCCCCTGGCACAGTAATACTACTCAGGGTCTCACAAAAAGGTTTATTCTCTGACCTAGACATGGAATAACAGGCGGGGGGTGGGGGTATTACATTTATCACCATCTATCACATAACTCAAACTCTTCTTAATACCCATTTCGATCAAATCTAGATGCGCCTTCAAACCATCTTTGGTTTTCCCATGGGTATTTAAAAGTGTCCCATCTAAAAAATCGCACACATTCATCTCAATATGCATTACATCAAGAGAGTGTCTAATCTCCAGTTCCTTCCAATAGGATGCTTGGAAAAAAAAATAGAGCATTTCTTCCAACTTTCTTCACATGCAAATTTTTGCTTCCCCTTTACAAAATCATTTCTCAATTTGCTTACCCTTTCAAAAACCTCATCACACGATATTGGTATCGGTGGTTCTCTTTCCTCCATTTCTCTGTTGAACCACGGTTTCGCCAATCGCCATAGGGGACCCTCAGGGAGAAACCGCTTATGTCCTTGATAATCATCTTTACATTTGTGCTTAAATTGACAAAAATATTTTTCCTTCTCACATACAGGACATGCAAAGTTCCCTTTGATCGAGTACCCAGAAAAATTTTCATATGCGATGAAATCATTTGTGGTGTAAAACATTAAATCCTTCAATGTGAAAAAAATCTTCCGCACTACCATCGTACGTGAGGACATATTTAATGAAAAACGTCAACAAATCATCAACAAGAGGAGTAAGGTAAACATATATATCATTACTCGGTTGCTTGGGCCCTAAAATCATCATAGATAGCAAGACATACTTTCGTTTCATTTTCAGCCACGAAGGGTGATTGTAGATCACTAATATAACAAGCCAAGAACTATGTGTGTTGCTCATATTGCCAAATGGATTCATTCCATCAGTAGATAATCCTAACCTAAAATATTGGGGCTTGACTCCAAACTCAGGGTATATGGCATCAAGTTTCTTCCAATGGTAACCATCGGATGTATGTTTTATTACATCATCTTGCTGAATGAATGCCAACGTAAAAAATTTGCATATTCCTTGAAAGCGAACAACTTCTTCAACCGTAGAATGATAGGGAGATACCACAAAACTTTAGTAGGTGTCTTCATCTTTGAACTCAACCTTACTTCTAAACCAACGACAATCTCACCCCTCCTCAGCTTGTAACGAGACTCACCCTACACCCGACATCTTTCTTGGAACTCATCCCACATATACAACATACAATTGATCGGTCATTCATGAATTTTTTTAAATTCCAATCCCATAGAACAAAGAATTATTTTCGTGGCATATGGTCTATCTGGCATAAGATTACGTTCAAGAAGAAATTTCTTAATTAATTCAAGAGTCTCTGTTATCCCTTTATATGTCCACCCAAATTTGGCTTTCACATTCATCATCCTCAAAGGTCACACTCAAAACTGAATGTTTGGACCCCGTGTACAATCCCGTCTTTTTTACATATATGCAACACTTCTAGAACCTTGGGTTTCTTGTGAAATTCTCTAGCAATATCCTGTACCATATCATCAAATCCATTATCTCCATATAAATCACTGGGTTCCTTACTTTTAACATCTTCAACCCTCTCAACCTCCCCGTGCCACACTCAATAAGTGTAAGTATCCATGCACGACAAGATGTTCACGTAACTTTTTTCTCCCCAAAAAATATCATTCCTACAATCCTTACATGGGAAACGTTCATGCACCACCCCATTCTCAGATGCATGTTTGAACACCAACACAATAAATGATTTAATCAAAAGAATGTAATCAAGTGAATTCCTAATATCATTACCAATGAGTTCAATGCGATCCATTACCGGTTACCTGTATTGAAATGTCATAAATAAATGAAATTCAACAAATTACCCTAAAACAACCTAAAACCTAGCTACAAACCATAAATTCAACACCATTCAACTATTAGTAATACATCCAATCAAGTAATGAATGTGTAGACAAACTTTTCCCAATCATACAACACATTACCCTAAATACAACTTAAGCCCTAAACTATAATTCAACACAGCTAAAATCTTGTAATACATCCCATAAAGTAATGAATATGAATACATACCTTCCTCAATCAGTTCCTCATGAATCCCCACAGTGTGGTTCCCTTTCAATTCTTCGGTTTTTCAAAATGATTTTGGGTTGAATTTTGTTTAAAATTTTAAAATTTGAAATTAATTCATAATTCATATTCAAAATTTGATTTGATTAATTTAGAATTTATATTTAAAAATAGAGTTAAGTGCAAAAATAACTCTATGTTTTGGTCGAAAGTGTCAATCTAACCCTGTAAAATTTGAAAGTGCATTTCTAACCCTATTATTTGCTCAAAAGTGTCAATCTAACCCTATGAACCTTAATTTGGTCGGAATTATGTGAACTGATTATCATACCCTTATTAAAAATAAATAAAAATTCAAAAAAATGAAAGGACAGTTATACCCTTTAATCTATTAACCAACCATTTTTTTTTCATCTCTTTATTTTTTGGGTTACCAATCTGAGTTATCAATTGGGGTGTTATCAATTTAAGTTATCAATTATGGGATTCGTCCATGATTAGCATACAGAGTGGAGCTTAGAAGAGTGTATGTGTGAGAGACGGAGGTGGGTTATGTGGTCGGGGAGTCCAAACAGAAGAGGTTTGTGGTGGTTGACGATGGAGATGGTGGTTTCAGAATCGGTCGTTTGCGCTGGGGAGGGGTGGCATCAATTTTTAATGGGGCGGTGTGGTCTAGGGTTTTTTGGTGGTATCGTATCGGGGTGGCGTCGAGCTTCTACGAGGGTAGGCTGGGTAGGATAGGGTTTAGCAATGACATCGGCGCTGGGATTAGCTGGAGTGGCATCGGCGCTGGGGTTCACTGGGTGGCATCGAGCTTCAGTGGGGATTAGTTTTCTATTTTGCCCAAAAAATTAAACATAATTTAATTATTTAAAATCATATAATTGAGTATTAGTTCAGTTCGTTATTTTCATTCGTTCACTCAAGAGATATACATTGAGAAGACACTTGAGAGACTTAACATGGACAAGGCAAAACCCGTTATTGAGAAGAAAAGGGGCTACAACTTGAAAAGGTGCATAACGATAATCACTGGTCAAACATGATGACAAAGACATTACCAAGTAAGAAGTTTGATGATTATTGCAATGGTGTCAGTGTGGTGATCCTACTAATTAGGTCAGAGGGGGGAGATTTGTTGGGATTAATTTCCTCCCTGATTCCAGAACTCTCCATTAGTGAAAGAGAGATATGTTTCTAGGAAGATGGGGGAAGAATCTAGACTACCTACTAAAAGGCTCCAAGAATTTATTATGGTTGTTGGGGGAGATGGAAGAGAATTCTAGATCTTGCTTGGTTCACCTATAAATAGAGGTGTTGGAGAAGAATTCATCATTCAATCTCATCTAATCCATAGCCACTTCTATTCCTTCTAGTGTGAGAGATCCACTCTTAAAGTGAGGAGCTTGAGAGAAGTATTCATTCTCTCTACTTAGTGAGTGTTCCACCACTGTGTGAGTAGCCTTGTAATCCACCCAACTTGGGTGAAATATTTGTAACCCTATTATAGCCTCATATAGTGGAAGATTTGGATTACATAGTCCCGCACTTTTTTCCAATTTGGGTTTTCTACATTACCAAATTTTGGTGTCATGGTTTTATATATTTTTCATTAATCATCTTAATCACACAAAGAGGGAACTATCGATTTTTTTCCAACAAGATCCAACTCCTGCAAAAGTAATACACATTAGATGCTAAACAATTGGAATATATAAGCAAACATATACAATTTCTAATTCAAAACGAACAATCAACAACAGATGAAAATAAAAGCCATATATTGTATAACTAACAAGTATACACTAGATACTAACAGATGCAACATATAAGTAAAAAGATGCAGCTCGTAATTCAAAACGAACAATCAACAACGAATAAAAATAAAGACTCATTCACGGTAAAACTGACAAGTACACAATGAATACTAATAGATGCAACATATAAGTAAATAGATGCAACTTGTAATTCAAAACGAATAATTTACAAACAAATGAAAATAAAAGGTCATTCACGGTATAACTAACAGGTACACGCTGGATAATAACATTTGCAACATACAAGTAAACAACGCAACTCGTAATTCAAGACGAACAATCAACAAGTTTGTTGTAACAACAAGAGGACAGTTAAAAATCAAATCGCAGAAAAATGCACAAGCAACTCAAAATACAGAAAAACGATACCTATCCAACACTCAACAATCAATCTAACCGAAAACCACAAACAAGAATCACTATTGTAAAATTTAACCTGTGAGTGCTGCATACGAAATACAAAATCAATAAACCAACCAAAACCTAGTGGTTCTGCCTCAAAAATAGCTTGATAATTCCAAATCAAACACCATTACAATACCTATATCTAAATACTCCCTCTGTCTAGGAATAAATGGCATATTGAAATGTGCATCGGTATTTTATGCAAGATGAGGTGACAAAAAATATTTGTGAAAAAGTAGGGATATTTTGGGAAATCAGTGGGGCCATCCATAAAGTTGTTGAAGTTAAAAAGGATATTATAGGAATTTTACAACATATTTTTTTACCATTTTTGGTAAGAATTAAAGTGTGTCATTTTATGTGGGACAAACGAAAATAGAAAGTGTGTCAATTATTCCGGAACGGAGGGAGTAGATTCATAGAAACACAAAATATATTGAACCAGAAGATTAAGAGAAAAAAAACTACAAACCTGATGATCTGACCGGATGTGAGATTTTCAAGGAATTTTCTCTAAGAATTGAGTCAGAAAAATCATTGAAAAAATGGAAACACGACACCGGAAAATGAGAGCGGAGAAGAAGAGGAATAGAAACAGGATAACGTGGGGGCGAAGAAGTGGAGGATAGGCGGCAAAACAAGGCGGAGAAAAGGTCGAGGCGCAGGAGGAGAATAAGAGGCAAATCGAGAAAGGCAGAGAAAAATGATGAGAGAGAAAATGCGGACTAAAAATGAGAAAGAAGAAACCATTCAAGATAAAAAAATTAAAATCAAATCACTGTATTCAATTAATACCCAATGTCTAATTAATTATAAACAAAACCTCATTTTACAAAATAGTTCGTGGTATGTACATAAGCTAGCCACATTTACTTTGAATTTCCCTTGAGTTTTAGTTCAGTTTTTTTATTTTCAATCGTTCGCTCAACCCTAGTGAACCCAACCTATAGAGCCAATAATTTTGTCAATCGTTCGTTCCTTGCACAGTTTCATATACTCCACACATACATTATTTTTAATTTAATTACGATCCACCAACCAAATTATCACGTCTAGAAGCAGTCAATTTGGTTAAGAAAAAACAGTACTTCCCCCCATATTTTAAGGGATTAGGAAGAGGAGATATTTATCCTATATATATATTCATTAAAATTTAGAAACTTATCTTTTAAATTTAGTAGGGCCTTTCGGCTGTATAATTCATGATACTGAAGGAATATTTTTCCATTTTTGGGTTTTGAATTATGACATGGACCAAATGTCACCAGCACCGCAGCACGCCACGTTTGGTTTGAGACTGCCTTTGTTTTTACTCCATTCAAATTGCACATTTGTGTTTTTAGATACTATTCTCCTATCAAAATTTGATCATATAATTGAATAAATATATGAATAACAATATTATCGTTGGTGATATAGTTGAATTCGTCATTATAAATAGTTTCTAAATATCAAATTTTATTTATCATTATTATACATAAATAAATATATTAACGATCCAACATATTTTTTTAAATAGTGGTTGTGTGGAATTTGAGTTGGGGAACGAGGGGAAGTATAAATTTTCTTTTCCCCTTGTGAATACGACTTATTTGGTTAATTCCTCCGCACTGGCACTCAGTAGTAAAGTCAAATTTGTGGGCAAGATCTCCTATGAAAAGAAAACACTCCTCTCGTCTGTATAGTCAATCATCCTTTCCTTACATTATGGTATTATATTTCAGTCACTGACAACCAATAGGACTCCATAAAAAGAAATAGGACTCCATAAATACTCAACTTTCATTGTCTCAGTTTCTTGCCAGTGAAAATGAACATGGGGACTCCTCTGGTGCCCTTTTGCCTGCTTTTGGTTTTGCTTCTTGCTGGGCTCGCCACTGCATTCAGATGCAGCCCAGATGGATCACAATCGTGGGGATATGTCCAAGTCAGGCCCAGTGAGTGTGCAACTTAATTTCTGCCATTTTGTATGTGTTCTGTGTTTCTTTTACATGATCACAGTGTTGTGTGTTTTCAGAGGCTCACATGTTCTGGTTGCATTATGCGAGTCCAAATAGAATTGAGGATCCAGCCAATCCATGGCCAATCATTGTTTGGTTGCAGGGTGGACCTGTGAGTAATCTATGCATTTTGTGGGATGTTAAAGTAATCTATACGTTTCGTGGGATGTTAGAGTAATCCTTACATTCTGAAACCATTGTGTGGATGTGTGTTGGAAATGTGCAGGGTGCTTCAGGGGTTGGGATTGGAAATTTCGAGGAGGTGGGGCCTTTGGATGTGTCCCTGAAGCCAAGAAATTCGACATGGTTGCAGAAGGCTGATCTCCTGTTTGTGGTATGAGTGTCATTGAACGTGATTTTTGAAATCCAGACTTAAACTTTCTCCATTTCGTAGCTGTTTATTGAAACTCGAGTGTGTGTCTAGGATTATCCAGTCGGGACAGGATACAGCTTTGTGGAAGATGATAGCTTGTTTGTGAAGACTGATTTGGAGGCTGCAACTGATGGAACCGCATTGTTGATGGCGCTTTTCAACGGGAATGAGACTCTTCAGAAAAGTCGTGTGTATATTGTGGCAGAGTCTTATGGTGGAAAGTTTGCTGTTACTCTTGCTTTGTCTGCCTTGAAAGCTGTTGAGGCTGGAAAGTTAAAGCTTAATCTTGGAGGTGAATTTTCTTGATCTTATTTTGAGGCCTTTAAGTCTGCCTACTTTTGTTCTCAACTACTTTTCTCTTCTCAGGAGTTGCATTAGGGGACAGTTGGATCTCACCAGAGGATTTCACAGTAAGCATTTTCAGATTAGCCCTTTTCACCCGTTTCTGAGCGTTTTCAGTTTTCATTTCTTTCTGATGATTTTTACATGAAACTGCAGTCTTCATGGGGTCCTCTTCTGAAAGATGTAGCTCGGCTTGACAACGATGGACTGCAGAAATCGAACAGGTGTTGTATTAGTCCATTCCTCGTTTATTCATTGTTTGGAAGTTGCTGTGAAATCCAGCAGCAGTTGACGGTGTGATGTGATGCAGTGTTGCTCTGCAAATCAAGAAGAAAATGGAGGCTGGGGAATTCAGCGAGGCCACGGACTCATGGAGTGAATTGGAGGAGGTCATATTGAAGTACAGCAACAATGTGGTAAAAACCCATCATACTATCATAGATCTTGCAGAATGGATGAGATGCATCTAGTAGGTGTTCAAAAGTAGGTGTTTGATTGTGCAGGATTTCTACAATTTTCTGTTGGATTCGGGCGAAGACCCTGTGGCATTGACAGCATCAGAGTTGAAACAAAGAGTGGCTGTGAACAGTTACTCTAGATACCTTAACACACTGGCAACTTCTTTTCCTGGAGGAGGTGATGATGATCTCGATAGCTTGATGAATGGTGTCCTGAAAAATAAGTTCTCGATTCCACATAACGTTTCGTGAGTTTCTTCCTCTCTTGTTTCTTCGCTTTTAGTTATAAAGGACTCCGACTCATGATTCCTATGGCCACCATTAACAGGTGGGGTGGACAGTCGAATGATGTTTTTGGAGCCCTTTCCGGTGATTTCATGAGGCCGAGGATCAATGAGGTAATTGAATCAGAATCTGCATA
>JAULKM010000007.1:9939458-9955962 GCA_032355605.1 Rubia tinctorum
AAACAACATATATGGAAGGTAAGCCAAGGAAATAGCATCAGATATATCACAACAATACACGTTCTATCATTTTTTTACCATGCTTTCTTACATTTTCAATACAACTTTAACAATTCTGAAGCAAATCTAAAACACATTTGAAGCTAAAATGGTTTGCAAACAACCTCAAACTGTTTTCAGATTAGTTGAAAATGGAACTCATTTTAATGACTTCTTCTTTAGAAAATTAACACCAACATTTGAGTTTCATAGTTTGATTCTTCCAAGCTAAAACACATCTATAGCATTCGGATACCATTGGTAGTCAACTTTACTAAGCAAAATCATTACAGCATACATCATACCTTTAGTAGTCAGCTTTACAAAACAAAATCATCACAGCATACTCCAATAAAATAATTTATTTGTTGACATGTACAGCTCCCTACAATCTCATACATGAGACTTGATCACCAAGGGTCATAGTCTTCACAGATGAAGGACCAAGATTGGTATTCTGCCATCATTTTATATGTGCGTGTTTACAATTAACTACATTTCCAATGTGTCTATGATGTAGAACCGGACCCGGGAATATTTGCTACATTACTTGTGTCCATCATCTAACAAGAAGTCTGCATATTGTAGAGTCTTGTAGATAATACCAGATTGATATGCATAAAAGTAAGTCTTGATGTGTTGTTAGATAAAACCAGAAGGATATGCATATAAGCATGTCCTGAGAGGCAGGAATCCTCCCTTTTCTAGGTTCACGAAAGCATAGTTATTCATGAGCGAGAATCAGAATACTACAACATGAAGATAATATCTTACAAATTCACTCCACTTCTTACAAGTAGGCAACAGGAGGGGCACAATCAAGGATGCACCAATGGAAAGAAAACGGAAAGGGAAACACACACACAACTCTTTCATGCAAATGACCATTTAGTATAGATTTGAAGGTACCTACAGTCTTAGATCACATTTCAAGAGTTGATTCGACAAAGAGTACCTATAATACAAGGAAATTAGATAACTTCCTATCACAAACGTGTAAAACACCACTATAGCTACACTAACGGGTTTGGTAAAGCACAATAATATAAACACAATTGCAAGTTAGTGAAAAGAATAAGCCGGTGGCGGAATTACCTCGGGGCGATCTGAGGTGGACGGTAGGAGGCCGAGGGATCGGGCAGAGCGAACGGAGCTGAGAATCTTCTCTCCAACTTTAGACAGGTCCATGCTGTCGCCCTGGGAGAAGAGGAGGGATCCGAAGAACAAAACCCTAGACAATTCGAAGCCGCCTTCGCTCAATTCACCGCCATTGAATAGTACGAATGGGCTCAAGGGAAATGGCAGTGCGTTGGACTGCATTTCAGCTCGGAGTCCCAAAATCCAGCATTTCGGACGCCGGTTCGGCTAGATCGGATCCGAATGCGTCCGCCGCGGTCTCTCAGCGGAGCAAAGTGTTAGCTGAGGTGAGTGTAATTTGTGCCGGGGGTTTCTTTTTCGTATCAGCGATGTGATCAGTGACCGTGGGGTGCTGTTGTTGGTTGGGTGGAAAAGAATAAATGAGGCCTGGGCTTGCGGGTGGACTTCTGAGCTCTAGCTAGTGGGGTCACTTTTTAATTAAATTGTTCGAAGCTAGATATCTGTCCTTATTTAGCATGGGTTAGTTGGATATTCAAGAAGGGCAAAGTGTGGGGAAATACGGTCTTTCCATAGGTTTATGGAAAGATGGGGTTTAATTAAAATAATAAAAGCTAAAAGGTTTTTGTTGCAATATTAAAGTTTTAGTATACAACGTGTACTAGTTATTAAGTTTATAACCCGGTTTATGCAACCCGAAAATTTTATTTTTATTTCTTCTAATTTACACTTTAAACCTTAGTCTTTCCATGACTTCTGGAAAGACTGTCTTTCAAGAGACGGAGTCTTCAAGCAAAGCTGATTTATCGTAAAAGTAGGATTTATCGTAAAAGTAGGGGCGATCTGGTTCTGTTTAACCAAAAATAGTTTATACTTTTTAAATTAACATATCTTTAAGAGTTTATCAAGCATTAATTAGTTGTTTTGTTTATAAGTAAAGCACTCAGGGTGTGTTTGGTAGAATTATGTTTATTAACAAAATTGACTTTATTTTGAAAGTGGGGAGACCATTTTCCAATTTTCCCCCAAAAGTATATTATACTTTCACAATAACCTGTTTTTAGCACATTACCAAACACTAAAATGTGCTCAACTTATGAGCAAAGTAGCTTATAAGTTTTGCCAAACACATGAGCGCTTTCTCACGCACTTCATTCAGAGGTGAAAGTTCCAAAAAACGAGAGCCGAGTTGTTGGACGTGAAGCAAAAGTCAGGAGAATCCCTATCAGACTACTGGGAGAGGTTTAATGACGAAGCCAACCAGGTGGAGATTCGAACGGGCCAGATCCTAATCGACACCTTCATCAATGGTTTAAGGCACCATCAACTGCTCCAAGAATTCACACTGGCACCCCCTTGTGTCCATGGACGACATGATGGGGAGGGTGGAGAGCTTCCAGCGGGCAAACGATGCAAACATGAGAAGAAGAGAAGCTGACTTTGGGAGCATCCACAAAAAAAGTGACAGCCAGGCAGGGCACACCTGAGACCTGTCTCGGAACGCATGGGACCTAGCAAGAAGCCAGAAGGAGTAGAAGACATGGGGAAAAATTCACCCCCTTAATAAAAATGCTAAAGGAGATATTCACCCTTGTGGCAGATAAAAACATCCTGCAGACCCCGTCGAAAATGCAAAAGTCACCCACCAAAAGGAATCCAAACCTCTGGTGCAATTTTCACGAGGACCACGGTCACGATACAAATGATTACTTCCACTTGAAAAAAGTTATAGAAGTGGGTTTAAAGTCGGGAGAGTTGGTCGTGTTCACCAAAGATGCTAGAGCTTACAACAAAGCTACGTATTGGGGATTCAGTAGCAGAACATACCAAGGACGAGACAACATGAAAAGAAGAGAAGTGGCCAGAGCAGAGCAGTAGAGAATGACTGAGAAAAAAACACGCAGGGACAATGAGAGTTCTCCCTGCGACACAGACACAAGGTGACGCACATCTATGCCATCCTTGGAGGACACACAAGTGGTCAGACCGAATCTCAAAGAAAGGCGAGATGCAAGCGGACGCCTGAGAACACGCCCCTGCGAAGTGGCTCGCCACGGATGAAATAACCACTTTTAACTCAAAGGATACTATACCGGACCTACCAGATGGGTGAGATGCCATCATTATCACTATTAAGATGGGAGACATGAAATTACATCGAGCCTATGTAGATGAGGGAAGTTCTGCAGAGATAATGTATTGGCACTGCTTTGAGAAGTTTAATGAAGTCACTAGGGGTAAGCTTAAGACGATAGGCACACCTCTAGTATATTTCACAAATAAGACGATCTGGCCAAAAGGAACTCTGACCTTGCCGGTCACCATAGGAGACTACCTGCGAGAGAGGACTGTGGAAAGGGAGTTCATCGTGGTCAAGTCAAACAACCTTTACAACGTCATCATTGGGAGGCCCGTGCTAGCATCACTGAAAGGTATCATCTCAACCCTTCACCGGATCCTAAAATTATCAATAAGAGATGAGATGGTAGTTGGTGATCAACATAAGGCTTAGATGTGTCACCGCATTGCTCTCAGCAAGAGAAAGTGAGATGAAAATCCAAGCACTCGGTTTGCGAGCTGGGAAGGGCAATAGTAATAGCAAACGTAGAGATACCTGACTTAGGAGAATAAATTGAGTAGATGCCCATGGAGATGAAAAGAGCGGTCTAAGTAGAGAGGCTGCTGCCAAAAACAGTGAATGACGAATTGGGATGAATCTTGCGTGTCCACGTCATTTCGTTTTCTTGGAAGCCAAGTGACATGACAAGGATTCACCTGGAGCTCGGCATCCATGATCGGCAAATTAATCCAGATCTCCTATCAGTGAAACAAAAACAAAGGATATTATGCCGAGAAAGGAACACAACAGTGAACAAGGAAGTCGCGGACCTTGTGGTGGCCGATTTTACTCGTCAAAGTGCCCTACCCAATATGGTTAGCCAACCTCATGTTGGTCAAGATCGGAGATGGAATCTGGAGAATGTGTGTAGACTATACTTACCTCAACAAAGCCTGCCCATAAATTTGTTGCCCGCTAGCCACCATCGACCAGAAGGTAGACCCT
Organism: Rubia tinctorum; assembly: GCA_032355605.1. Taxonomy (NCBI): domain Eukaryota; kingdom Viridiplantae; phylum Streptophyta; class Magnoliopsida; order Gentianales; family Rubiaceae; genus Rubia; species Rubia tinctorum. The sequence goes on from JAULKM010000007.1 coordinate 9,943,657, forward strand.
CTTGTTCCTAATCTGATTAAATGATTTTTAAATGCTTATAAAGGGTACCCTGAAATCCCCCATGGTGGATGCATATGTGTCAAAAACCACATTCATCACGGAGAAGGGAGTCTTTGGGTACCGAATGATGCCCTCTGGCCTGAAAAACGTGGGGGCAACATACCAATATGCAGTAGGCAAGGTATTTGCCAGTCAAATAGGAAGAAACCTAGAGGTCTATGTAGATAGCATGGTAATTAAGAGCAAAAGGTATGTGGATTTTATTAAGGATGTGGAGGAAACGTTAGCCAAATTCAGGTAAACAGGGATGAAGCTCAATCTGACCAAATGCCTATTTGAGTTGGCGCCAGAAAATTCATGGGGTATATGGTATCCAACAATGGAATCAGAGTCAACCCTAAGAAGGTTATAACAATTATTGACCTGTCTTTCCCCAAAACAGTTAAGGACATTCAATGATTAAACATGAAGCTCATGGCGATGAATCGATTCCTATCCCGCGAGGCAACAATGACTCTCCCTTTCTTCAAATTTTTTGAAGGGGAGCATTGATAATAAAGAAGAGTCCAATAGGGACCACATGAAGAAGAGACATTTAACAAACTCAAAGACCATCTTAAGAAGTTGCCTACTCTCACCTCGCCACTTCTAAGAGAAACCCTACACTTGTATATGGCTTCCAGCGAGGAGGTAATCAGCGAAGCACTGATGCAAGAGGACCAAAAGATGCAAAAGTCAATCTACTTCGTAAGCGGGGCATTAAGAGGCTCTGAGGTGCGATACCTATCTACCGAGAAGCTGGCACTAAGTCATCTAGGTTATAGCCAGGTGATTACGGGGATACTTCCAGGCCCATCCCGTGGTGGTTCTGATCAACGAACCATTAAAGACCATCCTGACGAGTCTAGAAGTTTCGTGTGGCTAGCCAAATGGGCTATCGAGCTTAGCGAACATGCCATCGAATATATGCCCCAAGATGAGCCATAAAAGGGCAAGTCATTGCCGATTATTTTAGCTAAATTCCGGAGAGGAAGGGGTGAGCAAAACGTCGAAAACAAGAAGGAGGAACCAACACAGTTCGTCGAAGACGAAAGGCAGTATGCATCAGACACTTGGAAATTGTTCATTGATGGGATATCTAGAGTGGAGAGGGAAGGGGTTGTCCTGGTGTTAAAATACCCCAAAGGAAAAGAAATAACGTATGTCCTTCGCTTCTCATTACTGGCATCCAACAACGAGACGGAGTATGAAGCCCCGATAGTTGAAATGGATATCACTAAAATCTAGGGGCCAAGAACCTATTGCCCTACAGTGACTCCCACATGGTAGCTAACCAGGTCAACGGATAGTACAAAGCCAAGGAAACTACCATACAGATGTACCTAGCAAAAGTTAAGAGTCTAGCACCACAATTAGGTCAATTTGAGGTAACACGGGTGGGCCATTCAAAGAACACTCTGGCGGGTGCTCTCAGAAAGTTGGCATCATCTGGCCATGCTCACCTCAATAAAAAATGTGTTAGTGGGGATGATAGAAAGAAAATCTATGGAGGAAATAAGGGTGCTGATAAAAGAAGAGGTGGACACGTGCATGCCGCTTATATGGAAATTCCTCAAGAAAGGTACACTACCAGAAGATAGCCATAATGCGTCCCTTTTGAAGCATAAAGCCATTAACTTCGTGGTGAAAGATGACATTTTATAAAGAAGATGATACGCTACCCCCTGGCTAAGGTGTGCCAGCCCGAAGCAAGCGAAGAATGTACTCCAAGAACTACATGAAGGAAGTTGCGGAAGTTATCAAGGAGGAAGAACGCTTGCCCTATAGTAAGGTATGGACCTGACGGCCCATCTAACCTAAATAAGCCCTAGACAGAATGCCCTTTAAGAATCATCAAAGAACCAACATACATAAGTTGATGTGACATGACTTGTCACATCAGCCACCAACCCATATAACAAGGAAAGTAACATGCGTATGAGATACATTCACATTTTCCAATACTTACATTATAGAATCCATAGAGAATTATCCGTTCTGAAAAGTTTTTCGGAGCAGACATGGTAAAGAACTAGCCTATATGACCATAGATATTCATTATTTTAGAGGACGTGCAGGATCTTTGGGCTAGGGATGAATACATCCTAGATATGAAAAAAAATGAGTACTCAACATTGGCACAGTCTGTGGGGATCGCTTGATCTTTTAGTATCTGTGCAACTCATACACCATGGAAGGAAAATTAGCACCAGTCAGACTCTTGCTCAACTAAGTGTTCATGGAGGACGTGGCGCACTTGGAGGAAAATCCACTCTGAAGCCAACAAAAGAACGAAACAATATTTATATGACTGATGAACTGGTAAGAAACTCTGAAATTCTATAGACCATCGTGACCTCGTAGAGGGAAATGATTAAAAAGCTAAAGGAGATATAGGAGAGGGAAAAAGATAGAGAAGTAGACAGTCAAGGAGGGAAGAAGCACAACATCAAACTGATGAAGTTGTTTCACGAGTTGAATGAGCAAGAAGTCAGCTCTCGACAGAGAGAAAGAGAAGGATAAACCATTCGTAGCACCGCTAAGGGGAAAAAGAGCATGGCAACGTAAGGGAGAAAGTTAAATTTTGAGGAGACGGAACCATACCAAGATTTGACAGGAGATAGATGGGATAACGCATACCATCCCCCAAAAAGGGGGGAGAAGAAGAGAAAGCAGGAACGATGGAAGCTAGAAAGCAGGGGGATGTCACCTAGGAAAGAGGTAGAAAGTCGTTGTTCATAAAGATAATCAAGCTCTACACGGCAGACCCCGAACTCAATATACCTTCAACCTTGGGCAGTATAGCGGTGAGGCTGACCCTGAGGAAAATTTACAAATGTTCTCCACCAATATGGACACCTTTGCGATACTTGAGGACATTTGGTGTAAGGTATTTGAAACCACCTTTACAGCTGCAGCTAGGGTCTTGTTTACAAACTTAATGGACGTGACCATTAACAGTTTCAGACATCTAGAGAAGAAGTTCCTAGCATGTTTCATGTAGAAAAGAAAGTTCTAAAAGATGAGGTCGGAGTTGTTAGTTGTTAAGCAGAAGTCATTGGAGTCATTGTCGGAGCACTTGGAGAGGTTCAATAATGAAGCAAACCAGGTAGAAGAGAGAAGCAACCAGTGTGGACACATTCGTGAATGGCCTCAAAGATGACTATCGCTCAGGGACTGCTCTTTGAATCCGCCCAGGTGATCGATGAGTTGATGAATATAGTAGGAAACTTCAGCAGGGTGGGTAATGCATACATGAGGAGGAAAGAGGTGCAGGCTAACACAGCTATGTGGAGGAGAGAAATCGGTGGAGATAGGCACAGGAAGTAGAAAGAGTTTATTCGGCCCAATAGGCTGAATTTCAACAAAAATTTCATCACGCCATCAAAATAGCTAAGGATAATAATATCCTAGATCCAGCGAGGAAGCTGAATGCCCCTCCACACAAGAGGGACAAGTCACTATTCTGTGATTATCACGGCGATAATGGTCACTATTCTGTGAACACGATCGGAGAACTAGCACACTAGGCAAAGGAGGTCAGGCCCATAATAAGGGTGCGTAGAAAGCAAATAGGAGGAACCAGTCATTCAAGAGGCTACCAGAAGGTGCACGAGAAGCAGAACAGGTTGAGATCCCTAGAGAGAGACCACAAAAATAAAAGAAATGAGATAGCAAGACCAGAAGCAAGGGAATACATGCATTAACATGGCAAGAGGCAGCAAGAGAGCACATCCACGGATGATAGCATTGGCAGGACGATCACTAACATTTACACTATCATTGGAGGGAGTGCAGGGAGGAGAACAGAGTTGCAAAGAAAGGCTCTCTGAGACAGGCACCCCATGTAATGCCAGTAGACACGAGGCTAAATGTGAATGAAGTAATATCATTTGGGGCCGAGGACCCCATACCGGACAGACATGTAGGAGGTGCTACGGTAGTGATCACAGTGAGAGTGATGGAAAGGAGGATACACCAGCCTCATGTGGATGGCAGAAACTCAGTTTAAACCATGTATTGGCAGTACTTCGAGAAGCTGGATGAAAACATGAGGAAGAAGTTAAAACCAACAGATACTTCGTTGGTGGATTTTACTGATAGGATAGTATAGCCAATGAGAACCATACTCCTTCTGGTAATTGTGGGGGATGAATTAAGAAATAAAACAGTGGATATGGAGTTCATTGTTGTAAAATCCAATAGCCCTTACGGCATGATACTAGACAGACCAACCCTAGCACTCTTGAAGGGAATAGTGCCCCCTCTACTTGTTGCTAAAGTTCCTTACCCGGTAGGGGATAGTGACCGCAAGAGGAGACCATCAAAAATGTAGAGAATTCCACTGGATTACCTTGAGCAAGCGAAAGAGAGATGCATACATAAGGAAAACAGGAAGAGAAACCTAAGGCTAGCAATGGTGATAGGAGGATATGACCCGTTTAAATTAGACCTGGAGGTGCAGACGGTTTAGCTAGGAGAGGGTCAAGCAGTTCAGATAGGATCAAGCTTACCATCAGGAGTGAAAGAGAGCCTGCTAAGAATGTTGCAGGAAAACATCCAGGTATTTGGTTGGAAGCCATAAGACATGATCGACATACCTAAGAAGATCGAATACCACGAACTTAAGGTGGAGCCGGAGCACCAACCTGTTAAGCAGAAAAGAATAATTGTGTTTAAAGAGATGAATGAAGCAATCAACAAGGAGGTGAAGTAGCTGGTAGAAACTGGGATACTGAAAGAATTCCCATAATCGAGCTGGTTGGCAAATCAAATCTTGGTAAAGAAGACGGATGGAAGTTGGAAGATGTGCGTGGACTACACAGACCTAAATAAGGTTTTCCCCAATGATTGTTATCCGCTGCTGGTCATTGACCAAAAGGTAGATGCTCTTACTAATTATCTAATTAAATTTTTTCTTGATGGAGACAAGGGATATCACCAAATCCCTAAGTTAGAAAGTGATGTATAAAAATAGCATTTATTACAAACAAAAACATTCAGCTACCGCATGATGCCCTTCAGGCTGAGAAACGCGAGAGCCACCTATCAGAGAGTGGTGGATAAGATATTTCAGGAGAAGATTGGCAATAACTTAGAGGTTTGTGTCGATGATATGGTGATAAAAAGTGCAGAGTATGACAGTTTCATGACAAACGTGGGTTAGACGTTAAAGCAATTAAGGCAGACAGGCATGATGCTGAACCCATCCAAGTGTCAATTTGGCGTTGGAGCAGGAAAGTTCCAGGGCCACATGGTATCCAATAAAGGACTACAAGTCAACCCGAAGAAGGTGAAAGTCATTCTGGATATGAAGTCCCCCCGCACAGTCAAGTTCATAAGCAGGGGAGAAGAGTACCCCAAGTAGCTTGCAAAAAATAAAGGTTAGGGGGAAGAAACACCCCTAATAAAGTTAATTAAACGGGGGAAGCGACACCCTTGAGAATACCATATTCCCCTTATAGGGACTTACATACCATAACAAATAAAAATAAGAAATATTGTTTGTTTTCATCCATCATCATCACAAGACAATAATTAAGCTATCGTGCTTGTTATCGCCTTCATCCTGAACATGCATGCTATCACCTCCATCCTGAGCCCAATTGTCGTCGGTGCCTCCATGCACTTGACCGCCGACAATACCCACAGAACCATTGTGAGTCCCACTATTACAAGAACCAATAGTCTGCGCCGCCGCAACACTGAGCTCCAAGCATCGATCTCCACAGTAGTCATCTCAAGGTTGACCAAAGAGAAGTACTCAGCAAAGTTTTGTTCCTTAATTGGAACAAATAACTCCCCAAGTTTTTCCTGCAACACGTCAGGATCAGTCAGTGTAGTATCCAGTTCAAAAGCCTTGAACAAGGTCGCAACCAAAAGCTCAGAAGCATGCTGACTCGCACCACTTTACCATAGAAGTTGGTGAAGCCGCGCGTGAACGCCCAGTCGTGGAATGCCCAATGATACTAGATCTCAGCCTCGTGTTTTGTCACGACCATCTGAAGGGACCCCGATACCTCCTGCTCCAGCTCCAAATCACCCTCGAGAGAGGCGGCGCGGGTTCGAGCACGCTGTAACTTAGTGTTTGCCTCCTTCATGAATTTCTCATCCTTATCGGCCTCTGCAAAGCGTCCGCTAGGCCATGGGACATCTCTTCCATCTCTAGTTGTACGGAAAAGGCCCACATAGATGATATAAAAGAAATAAATAGAAAGGAAAACTTTTGTTACAAATGAGAAACAGTAAGAAAAGAGGATAGTGTAAGGAAAAAATGAAGATCGAATCAGGTCTAACCTCAAGAACCATTGAGACGTGGCGATTAACAATGTTGATGGAGGAGGCCAGTTGAGAGTATGATCCTGGAGCCAGGTATTGAAATGCCCTAGGAGAACTGTGTGCGCAAGGAACTTAGAGCAAGCAATGGGGCTCCGAATGGGCACTGACCCTTGAAGAGCTCAAGAACTGGATGCTCCCAAGTTATGAGGGGTAAAGCTCGCAGGAGAAGGAGGCCGAGATTGCGAAACAGAAGCAGGCTCCACGGGGATGGTAGTGGCAGCAACAATCAAGGCATGGGGAGTTTAAGGGACTATCTCTGCAGGCTGCCCACCAAACCCGCGGTGCTTATGCTCAAGCTGGCCTACCTCCCCAGGGTAAAAAAACATGGGCACAGGAACAGAGGTGTCAGACAGAGTAATAATGCACTTAGGTTGGTTGACCTTCCCATCGGCATTATCTACTTGCAAAGTGACATGGCTTGAAGTACCACGATGCGAGAGACGCGAAAGATCACTGATCAAGCTTGCAATGAACATGTATGAAATACAAACTATAGAGCATAAGTATCAAAGTAAGAGCATATAAAGAAAACCACAAGTATTGTAGACAACTAATAAAGGAGTAAGCAAACAAAGTGGACAAGTAGACAACATACAGATTAAAAAAGTAAAAGCCTTATACCCATGAGATCACCAGGACCACCCAAGGGGATGACCCCAACCAGAAGGAAACGGAGCCCAACAACTTGCAGGATAGAGTCACGTAGGACAAATCCTACCTTGACAGACAAGCCTTCCAACACGGAGATGAACTGGCAACTAGCAGACATCTCCTCTGCGTTGGGACATGCCCCTCGCATTTTAGGTGGGCCTTCAGGGAAGGGACCTTTATGAATTTCTGGCTCCATCACCAGCTCTTCATCGAGGAACACGAAGAGGCACTTCCACTCGACGCGAGTAGGGAAATCAGACAAAAGTTTAAAGATGTCATGGAAATATTTTAAGTAGTACCAATCGGGGGGCATCCTTGCAGGGTTATAGAACACTCTAAAAAGGGGAATTGAAGAGTTGAAGCTAGAACTAAGACAGAGAACCTCGAAGCCCGAAAGAGGCGTAGAGAATTTAGAGGGAGATCGGTGAGATTGACCTTATAATATCCTGAGATGGATTGATAGAACCGAGATAGAGTTAATAAAAAACCACCATTTCGATGAATTCTAGGTAAATAATGACCATCCCTTGAGGGGCATCCAAAACCGTCTCCCCTGAACTAGGCGAGACAATACGGTCATTGAGAACGTCATATCTTACACCCACGACTACGAGCACTATCTCGTAGAGCCGACGGATATAACGACACTTTCAGGCTATCACGTGGCAGTAATAGTGGGACTTGGGAGGACCCACAGTGGACACCATTTTCTTCAACACTAAAAGGAAGAGGAAAAATAAAGAAACATAAAGAACGAAAGGCAGAAGGATACCTGGAAGTGAATTTGTGGAGCAGAGTGAAAATGAAAAGGAAGCTTGGGGGAAGACAGCGTGAAATGATGAAGAAAAGAAACTATGGCTGCAACGCCAAGATACATATATACTGTAGAGGAATGGATGCAACGAATGATTAAAACTGCCTTGAGAAGAGGCAAAACAATAGCAAGTTATCTTACAGAAACATAAAAAAACGTTGTGACTATCAGAGCATATAGCATAATAGCATCGAGAATGAAGTGACGTGTCTTGAAAAGACATGGCTTTTCAAACAATAACGACATCCATTTTCCCATGAAAGATGAGGCGGTGGGCAGCCAATAGTGCACCCAGCAGGTCAGAGCCATGCAAACTGTTATGACCTAACATATCCCATCACCCTGCTTATTTTAGTAACAGGGACTCGTGTTGGGGTGACTTAATAAGGTATGGATCTGACGCCCTACCTAGCCTAAGTTAGTCCAATGCAAAAAGCCCTTTAAGAATCAGTAAAAGGGCCAGTGGACAAAAGCTGATGTGACATAACTTGTCACATCAGCCACCAACCCATATAACAAGGACCGTAACATGTGTATGGGGTATGTTCACATTTTCCAATACTTACATTACAAAAACCCAAAAGAATTCTTTGTTCTGACAAGATCGTTAGAGTAGGCACAGTAAGGAACTTCTCTGTTTGACCATAGATCTTCATTTTTTATAGGGCGCAAAGGAGCTTTGGGTCATGGATGAATACAAACTAGATACAGACAAAATGAAGACTCAACACCCTACGAGCCACCAGGGCTGGTTATTACTGGCCCTCTATGCAGTAAGACACACTAAACCTAGTCCAGGAGTGCCAAAAGTGCCAAGAGCACGCAAACATACACAGAGAACCTTGTGAAGAAATGACGAGCATACCCTCGCCCTAGCCATTCGCAAAGTAGGAAATAGACATAGTAGGTCATTTTCTAGAAGTTGTCAGTAGGAAGTGTTTCTTGGTAGTGGTCGTGGATTACTTCACAAGTGGGTGGAAGTTGAAGCGTTAATAACAAAATGAGGGTGTCAAACTTCGCCCGAAGAAGCATAGTATGCAGGTTTGGAATTATGAGTTTGTAAATGAGCCATTTAAGTCCTGGTGCACCGACCTAGGGATTGCTCAATGCTTCACCTCGGTAACCCATCCACAAGCCAATGGGAAGACAAAGGTTACCAACCGGACCATTGTGCACAGTTTAAAGAGATGCCTAGACACCAAAAAATGAATGGGAATAGGAGCTAAAAAATGTCTTGTGGACCTACAGAACCACGCCAAGGACGGCAACTGGAGAGTCGCCCTACAACCTGTGCTTTGGAGCCGAAATGGTTCTTGTTCTGGAAATAATTGTGCCCAACCCTAGGGGTGAGTGACCCAATCGGAACGAAGGTGAATGAACAATCTATGAAGGAAATCCTAGAGGAGCTGGAAGACAAGAGAGAAATGGCGTCTCAAAAGGAAGCGGCCTACAAGGCCTTGACCGAGCAACGATACTACAGCAGAGTCCACACTCGAATTACAAAAGTTAGGGACTTGGGAGGGCCCGTACAATGTTGTTGATGTGCTAGGTAAAGGAGCTTACAAGCTCTCAACCATGAGCATAGAGTCGATACCCAAGACTTGGCACATGGATAACCCATGTAAGTACCACGCATAGCAGAATCTCAAGTAGAGGTAATCTTGTTTTTTTTATTTTCAATTTTTTATGTATCAACCTGTGCCAATGTGGAATTCATATTTACAAGCAAACACCATGCTTGTTTTCTTAACATTGCAGTGTTAAAGATTTTAGATCTTTGAAACCTAATCCACCCATGCTTTTTGGGAAGCATGATTTAGTCTATTTGGCCCAATGAATTTTCTTTTTTTGGGATGTACTAACCCACCGATAGTGATTTTAAAAATTATATATGTCATTTATAAGATATCAGGTAGCATGAAGCATGACATAGTATAAGTGGGAATAGACTACAAAACTGATTTGATAAGTACTTCTTTCCGCCCATTTGGAGATTTTTTTTATGTTCCCAACTCTCTATTTTCAATCCCATTTTAACCTCTTCCAGTGCCATGGCTTTCTATCGCCCAAAAACTATTGAGAGTCCCATATACTTTCCATGGGTAATTTCTTCAGACATCTACAATGTGTTTAAAATATGAGATTTATTTTGATCATCAGTGTTCTGACTAAACATGATCTAGGATTTGTGTAGATTTATCTTCTATCCTAAAGCTTCCTCACATGATTGTAGGGTTATTGTCAATTCATGTGCTTCTTAATTAGTTTATTCCCCTAGTATCAACATGTCATCAACAAACAGAAGATGTGACAGTATTTGTGCATTCCTTGCAATCTTCGAACCATGTAGTATTTTCTTTGTGATTCCCACTTGAATCATTGGGGAGAAGACCTCACTAAAAAAATATGAAAAGATGTGAGGATACAGAATCTCCTCTTCATAAACCCTGGTTGATAAGATATAGGCCTGCAAGCCCAATCTTAATAATACGGGCCTAGGATTGGATGAGCGGCCCAAGCTTCTAACGGAATGATCAAGTGGCAATGAGAAAGAATTGATGCAACGGGACCTATCCCATCAGCCACCAAACCATATATCAAGGAAGAGAACGTGCGAAAAATGCAGATTCTCTTATTTCTTGTTTCTAAACACACTACCAATACCCAACATGAAGCTCCAATCTAACTTAATCATGGGAGCAGGTACGACTGAAGACCTACCTACTTGATCTTCTCTTGGTTTCTTTTATGTCTTGGTATGGGCTTAGGTCGAGGATCCAAAATTTTGGCATTAACGTTGGTGTCGTTTATAGGGACGAATCATCTAAACCCATACAACTCAAATACCATTGAAGGATCACTGAAAGTCATCGAATGAGCACTTCCCAATGATATATTCATTGAGGATTTGACTAACGCGAAGAAAGAACCAACTCTCACACCTATGAGAAAGCAACATAGGCTATAGACCACCACACAGTTGACCAATGACTCAGATATCTTGCAGAGAATCATGGTTTCGCAGAAGGAAATGATAAGGAAGATGGAAGAAAGGGAGAAACCCATGATGACGGAGAGCTAAGGGGGCGTATGTTCTACATAAAACTAGTGGTGCTCTTTCATGACAAAGGGGACCAGGGGATGGACCCCCAACAGGAAGAGAAAGAAGGTGAGACCAGTTGCAATGAGTCAAAAAGCAAGAAGAGCAACCCCTTCTCTTGAAAAAACCTGGTTTTGAGAATCCAGAACCCTTAGTTGTGAATTGGGGACAACTGGGACAAGAACTACGTGCCCTTCGGTGAAAAACATGAAAGGAGTAGGAGGAAGTTGGGCAACGACAAGAGCGTATCATCCAAGAAGACAAAAAGGGGGTCACCATTCACGAAAATGATTCAACTGTTTACAAATTACCCCAAGCTGAAGATACCCCCCCGAACTTGGGGTAGTACAATGGAGAAACATATCTCGAGGACCATCTTCACACATTCTATACAAACATGGCCACCTTTGCCATCCTACAGGCCATATGGTGCAAGATGTTCACGACCACCCTTATAACGGCGACTAGGGTTTGGTTAAAAAACCTGGAGGACGAGACCATTGAAAGCTTTGGTTAGCTAGAGCAAAATCTCATGGCTCACTTTATGCAGTGGAGAAATTTCTAGAAAACCAGTTTAAAACTGCTTGCAGTCAGACAAAAGCCAGCTGAGACATTGTTTAAATATTGGGAATTGTTCAATGATATATGTCCTTTTCCATCTATATACATGATGAAGCGTGATTTGCCTTCTGATACTGGAAAATCGTTTTATGCATCTATAAGGGACGTAACTTGTGCTTTCTCTACTCATTCTCATGTTCTGATTTTACATTTTAGAGAGAGTTTACTCGCCAATAAGGATATTCCTGTACATGTTTCTTCACAGTTTGCTACGTTGTTACAGGATTTTGAAGATGTTTTTTCTGAAGCATTGCCACATGGATTGCCTCCATTGCGTGGCATTAAACATCAGATTGACCTGATTCTGGGTTCGGTTATCCCTAATCGTCCGACATACAAAGTAAACCCTGAAGAAACAAAGGAACTACAACAACAAGTAGATGAGTAGCTACAGAAAGGGTATGTACATGAATCTCTATCTCCTCCTTGTGATGTGCCTGTCATTTTAGTTCCTAATAAAGATAAAACTTGGCGTATGTGCATTGATTGTCGTGCTATAAACAAGATAACCATTAAGTATCGCTATCATGTTTCTAGATTAGATGATATGCTTGAGGATTTGCATGGTTCTGTGATATATACAAAGATTTATTTAACTCAGGGTTACCATCAGATTCACATTAATGAGGGGGATGAATGGAAAACTGCATTTAAAACTAAGTTCAGGTTATATGAATGGATTGTTATGCCTTTCGGATTAACCAATGCACCTAGTACATTTATGCGGTTGATGAATCATGTC
>JAULKM010000007.1:9956062-9966818 GCA_032355605.1 Rubia tinctorum
GCCGGCGAGGAGCGCCGGCGAGCAGGCCACCCCTCCGGGAAAAGTGGATCTGGGTGGTTTTGGTTTAGAGAGAAGGCGGAGCGGACGTGATGAGCGAGAAGGCGGAGCGGACGATGGTGAAACGGCTATGAAACCGCTATAATGATTTCAGTTCATTAAATATTCAATATCTCTTTTCCACTTCATCAACCGAGCCACAAAAAAATTACTTCTTTTTTACCTTCACAATGGTTGAAACTACTCCATGGACCCCGCTTGATTTTCTCTATCTTACCTTCAATATTTATTGTTGGGCATATATTGATTTTATCATGCAAAAATTAAGTAATAAAAATTGAACGAGCAATTTACATATGCAAGAATAATAAACTTTTATTAATTATTCAGGCATACAATTGGAAAGCTTAAATTAAGAATAATTAAAGCATACATGCGATATATTAACAATAAATAAATCAAATTTCAAGCAAAACCAAGTGATGGAGTCACGATTTAAACTCGCTGCCCTTGAAACGAATGAGTCTCGTCGTGGACATCGTTCCCTAGGATAAAACCATCGAAGATAACATTTAATATGTAAGAGTTACCTCGTATTCAAGCAAGGCCTGAAAGACTATTACCTCAATAGAGCAACAGACGGAAACTTCGAGAGAGATAGAAGAAAACCCAAGTTTAGAATATGGAGAGACTTGAGAAATGATGCGAGTTTCATGACTGAATTAGAGGCTCTATTTATATTTCTCTAAGAGACCCTAATCATGGAAACATCATATTCTGATTTTTTATAATTATAGAAAAATATTCTCCAATCACCAACTCATCAAATCCGAGAACATTCCAGGAATATTCGAATCAAATCTTCTGGAAATGGAAGAAATATTTGCACAATATTCTTCAGCGTATTAACATGGTAAACCGCGTATTCATTTATGACAAGGTATCTCACAAAATATGGAAGTATTTCGTTCTTATCTCTTTAAAATTACACAAGAATTACGGGGTTGGGCCTTCTAGAGACTTTCACGCGGTTCATATGTGTTTTAGACAGTCCAGGGAAAATTTAATCTGGGCCAATTTCCGCCCATTTTTCCTCTTTCAAGTGTGACATTTCGAGCATCCATATCTCATTCACCCTTAAACCGTTTTGAGAGTTTAAATTGTCAATTTCATAGTACTCGCGGAGGAGAATCCAAAAATAACATCCAACGACCCTAAATTCGTTTGGGCTCCACTTAAAACGATGCCCAAAAGTTGAAAATTTTCAACCTTTTAACCATCATTTTCTAACAATCCCCTACATTAATAGATATTGATGTGGGAATTAGAACAATCACGTCAGACACGGAGTTTGACTTGGTGATAGATTCATTTTGACGGCATAGATGCTGCTTAAGATAAGTAGGTGTCACCCTTTGAACTTTTCCTTGAGAGAGTACACTTAGCCCATTGTTTAGGAAGTAGACGGCGATGTCATTGAACTTCCCCTACTGCTTGTGTGAATGACAATGCACTTCCAACATACATATTTCCTAGTCCTTGCGCTTTCCTCGGTTGTGTCTATTAATCAGGCCATGGCACACACTTAGTTCTGTAAGGTTTCTAAAGAATTGCGCCCCAACAATTCCCATTCGAAACTGCCACACTTCTCGCTTACATAGGTGGTTCTTGGCGTAAGATCAGTTCTATAAACTATGCGCTCTTTCAAGGACTATACACTCGATACCTTGAATCATTAAAAGTAATTTAATATTTAACCTTCATTCACATCAATGTTTCTTCATCACAGGAATAAGACATGAGGCACAGTGATCGCGATGGGTCTTTGCAGTTTAGTTGTCCTTTTGAACCTAGATTTTGGGATCTCCAGTCACATAGGTTGGGTGTCCACGTACGTAACCCACCATTTATTTGACTTAGTCCTATTCCTTTCGATGAGTTCTCAACTAACTCTCGATTCAATTTCCTTGTCAAGAAATCGATTCAAACCTTTTGTCAAGGAATCAAAACCCTTATCATATTGACCTCACGTAGTCAACATCGACAATTCTCGTAGAGAGTAGTCGTCTAAGGTTTAGTGCCTTTGTCGAGACACACCATCACCTATATGGCTTTACGCTACACCAATAGGCATACACATGTTTTGGTCATCCTAGGTTATATCTTTTTGAATTTTGTCTAACACAATGGACTTAGATTCCTCTATGAAGCTAGCAAGAGATAACCATTTCTTTACATAACTCAAGCCAAATCCACGAGTCTCACGCACTGCTTGTTTCCAAGGATCATTATGGTTTACTCATGTATCATCTTACTTTCCATTGTAAGCAATGTCTAATTTACTCTTCAATAAGTACTTCAAAATTTCAATGACTCTTGAGTTCTCTTCTCAAGAGACACCTCACCTTTACAAATGGTAACCTTCAATGTTAGAGTCATTCCATTGAATATGACATATCTCTAAGAAACTCAATCATCGTATCCATTTTACTATTAATGAGAGAATCATCAATTCAAAGACATAAATGACATAGTCATTTTTTGTATCCTTGGCGTATACACCTTCATCGAACTCATTGACTCAATATCATTGGCTAAACAACAATTAGTTTGGTCAAATGATGGGTCGTTTAGGAGCATTGAGCTTTTCATATTGCTCTATTCAGATTTTAATATCTAAATCTCCAATAACCATTTAGGTCTATTAGATGTACTTCTAGCTTTCACAAAGCCTCGATATCAAGTACCATCATCCTTAGACTTATTCTCACATCTAGTGAACACCTATCAAGCACACAAATATACTTACTATTTTTTCAAATCTACTAGCACTCTAGTGATTTGCCCTCACGTGGTAGATCAATCTCTCTATTGATCGTCGCTTCCCACAAATGTCATTTCATGGAATATCGTTTCCTTCTTTGGTTTATCCTTGATCCTTACCGATTCCATCTATAGACTCAAAAGTCCATTTAAGATAAATCAGGATCCCTGCTAGAAATTTCCACAAAATACACTTTCCATCAAGATGTATTTCTAATTTCCATATATTATTTCTTGTGAATTTCAAGAAATTGATAGCACTTCAACATTGTGCATATCTAATAAGGATATTGTTCAAGCATTCATTTTACTACTTTTGCAATACGCCGACCCCCACATTTGAAAGAACTTGTAGGATGACTCTATGAAGAGTTTTATTTTCCTCCATCTTGGGGTATCTTATTTAAAAGATCGCCAGCCAATATAAAGGCTCCCCCACATCGCTTTGATCATTTCTTGCGATTTCATTCAACCACCATATGACCTTGAGAATGTTTCTCCATTGTGCACATTCACCTAAAGATTCTATGCATTCACCGTCATGGTCACATATAACCACATATGGTTCCTATGCATCAAGTAAGTGGTTTCGTTAATTTACAAACCCCACTTACTAGAAGTCTCGTGTGTTCAATAACGAATCAAACACTAGGTTCTTACCCATAAAATTTCTTTTCCTTTCACCAATCATAACACTTTCATGTATTGATATTTTATCAAGGAAGTCTCTCTTATTCCTTCAAATCTCTTGGAATTAGAGATAACTAAACTTCCAATCTCAATTAATTGTTCATCCTCGCATGACCACTACCACTGATGTAGTATCAAACAATCAAGGATTCGATGAACTCTCATTAGGGTGCAACGTGAGTTTACTAACTCCACACAATTTCAATCCCATTTTAAAGCCAAGTTTCAGTACAACCGTACTTGACTTTTAGAGTACTCAAAACTTGAGTGCCTTTGCGCTTGAAACACATCTGAGTCAGTTTGCTCGACATAGAATAGCCGTGAGACATCAATCAGCTTAGTGAATTAGTTAATCTTATTTAGTGTGAAATAATCTTATTTAGCAATGTGAGACGATAAAATCATGTGTTCATATGTTCAAAATGAAATTAAACATTAAGTGTACATATTGGGCCGGAGCCCTCTAGCCAACTTCGCATAAAAAAATCTTCATAGCTTTAAGAATTCCACGTTTAACAGCTGTTCTTAGATCAAAATCCCGTAGGTGATCACAGTAGGCTGAAATCATTCTTTGAGGAGCTGCTCAAAAACCTTGAGAGTCTTACCCAACTTTCCCCTGTTGCAGAGAGTGCCCATCATGATATTATAAGGGACAACATCAGGGGGGAATCCTCTGATATCATAAATTTTATTTGCCAGAATCCATCTGATTTAGCTTACAGATGCCGGTGTTGATTTACTACCTTAATTGCTTGGCGTCAAATGCGTCGCTGGTTGGTGCCACGTCATCGTGAAGATGCTCCAACCCGATGTTCTGCCTGCAAAATCCAAGATCGCGCGTTAAAATTTAGAGAGAGATGAATACCTACGAGCAGTTTAACCCAATACATGCTCTTGAATAAGGGAAAAATGGTGAAAGAAACAAGGATCTTACTTTTCAATCTCTGATCCCATACCCATAGTCATTTCCTTAAATTCTCCCAAGATATTACTAAGAAAAAAGTGATTTTATAACTCTACCTGATTGATATAACTGTCAATATAACCTTCTAATATTCGAATGTGATAATATAACCCTATATAATCAGCGTAAGTGCCAAAACTTATAGAAATGTGCTGATATAACCTTATAAGTTTTACGAATGTGCTGATATAACCCTATAAGTTTTTATGAATGTGCTGATATAACCCTATAAGTTTTCATTATGTGCTGATATAACTCAATATATTACGATGGCAGAGCCGGAAATGAGATTTGAGGGTTACATTGACACTTACATTAACTAGTTAGGGTTATTTTTGCACTAAAAATTATCTGAGAGTTATATTGGTATTTAGTCAAATAGGTATGGTTATATTGGTATATATCCCTATTACTAAAGTCAAATAGAGCATCATATTGCTTCACCTTATAACTTGTAGGATATGAATTATCGCGTGTGGATTAGTTCAAGATTCCATTATTACTCGATTTGACAAAATTTAAGCAGGTAATTTACATCGTATTTAAAAGCCAAATACAGAAAGAGGAGTCTACAAAGTAACCGTCGTGAAATAACATTATCTAGCACATGAGAGGGACAACCATAAAGCAATTGATGTTCTCAAGTATTATCATGAAAAATATCGAGCAGAAGTTACCATTCCGATAAGCAGGATCATATATGGAACAAACAAAATCACCCAGAACTTCTCCTGAATTCCTCCAATCACCCCTAAACCTCATCCATGTCCTTCTCCTGCGAACCCTCCCTCAGCTTCAAGAATGTTACCCTCATGGCCAATCGACGACCATGAATTTTTCCCAAATGGGCTTGATGCATCTGTGTGCGGGGTACGCATATTAGGCATCGAGGTCGGCCTTGGATGCGTAGTACAAGTGAGGAGCTCCGGGAATAAGAAAGAAGAGTCGGGAACAACACGACGTCGTTTATGTATATAAGGGAAATACCATATCAGAATGGCATCGTTTTAGTGTGTTAGAGAAGTAAAAAAAATACTTAAATAGTGTCGGTTGATACCGATAGCAAACAATCCTTATTATAAGATGATTTGCTATTGATCTTTTCACGAAAATAACAGCATAGTGATACCAATGCAATTCTCTAATTTTGGATCATGATACAATATGGTGCAGCCAAAGTTGGACACTCAGGTAAATCATTTTCCCGAAAAATCCAACAATGCAAGGAAGAATACCATCTGGCTAATAAAATGACACACTAAGGTGTGTATCTGTGTGAAAATTAAAAAAACCTTTGAGAGCAAAACAAAAAGTGAATAAAAAAATCTACTATATTTCTTAAGCTTCAAGTATAACTACAGGGTTGAATGTTAACCAAAAACAATGCTTAATTCAAAATAAAACTAAAGATCAAATATGATACTCTCTCTAGTCTTCTTTTATTGGCACTAAAGAAGATGATACAAGTTTTTGTAAAAAGTAAAATTAGTGGTGAAATTTGTATTGGAATGATAAAAAGTAAATTGAGTGGATGAAAGCAATTTAGTATTATCCGTGAAGGGAAAATATCAATTAAAAAAATCATTCATAAATGATAAGTGTGCCAATATTAGACGACGGATGGAGCAGGAGAATCTTCATTGGCAGAATGGCAGTAAACACATTGGCGTTATATGAGAGCATTTTAAGAGGAAAAAAAAAGTAGTGGAGAAATAAATACTCACTTGGTGATTGTCCAGTCCACATCTGAAATTACAATTCTTGCATTCCACCTCTACAACCACAAATGCACATTACCTTCAACCTGTTTATATAGTATTCCATTCTGTCCCACTAGTAACGACATATTTGTTTTTTTACAATTTTCAATGATCATGTTTGACCGTCAATATTTCTAGCTACATATACCAATTTCGCATAAAAAATTGATATTTAGAAAATATATGTTAAAATGAATTCAACAATATCTCACATGATATATTTATTATATATATTAATTTATATTTATGATCAAAGTTTATCAATTTGACTTTGAAACAAATAAATATGTACGGAGGGAGCATGTGATTGTAAATAGAAGCCTTGATACTAATCAAATATAGTCATTTAAGTATAGAGATTGTAAGACACATTAAAAAAATAGAAACCTTCTGAGCTCGTAGGACCCCTGAAGGATATGAATGTCACTATATATTGCCCCCTCTATAGGTTCCAAGATGCAATTTGGTTGAACAAGTTCTGATTCAGCGGCCGAACAACGATAGTGTCATAGGTCTCGAGCACAGGATTCCCCAAATTGAGAGCCTTTACCTGCGCCGGACTATCAATAACGACCATCAATTTCGTGTACTGAAAAAGCGGCCGAGAAACGTAACACTTAGATCCAATAACTTGTCTCCCTTGAACTATCACAATCGTTCACCTTTGACCCATTATATATTTTTAAAACTTTTGGCCCTACAACTTACAAAAATGTTGAATCGTGCCATTCTGTCAAGTCAAAGCGTTAACTCTAAAGTTTCCTCCATTAGTTGAGGGTAAAATTGACTTTTCATTTTTTCATTTACAAACCCAGCCCCTAATTTTTTAAACTACAACCATGCCCCCTTATAATTACAATCCAACCCCCCTGATCTCCCTCTTGAGCAGCTACCACCATCGTTGCGTGTTGCCACCTCCAGCCGCTCAATTCTGCCAGAAAGAGGGTGTCGCCGCTCCAGCCCAGTTAGTACAACATCGCTCCGACCGATCTGCCATCTCTAGCCGCTCCATTCAGATCAAGAAGAAGTTGCACCAACCACCAGTCCGCTCAACTCGGCACACTCTCCCAGCCCCTGAGCTACCAAGTAACCGTCACAATGTCACCCAAAAGCAGCAGTAAATCCAGTCGCAAGGTTAAGACATCCCAAACCGCTGCAAATCTTGTCACAGAACCACCACCGCTGAACTTCGTCGGAGATGCAGCGGCCACATCTACGCCGCCTGACCAATCTCCAGGTGTTCCACCCAAACCGAAACCTGTGTTGAAAAATAACTCGCACTACTAACGTTTTTGGAAACATGAACGACTTTACTTGGTCTTGGAATGATGGAGAAGTCAGAGATAGGAGAAGAGGTGGGCGGTGGAGTGTTAGATTATTCTGCGGCGGGTGGGCAGGGGTGTGGTGGTGAATAAGGGAGGGTAGTGGAGTGCAGGGGCCGTTCGTCGCAAGAAAGGGGAAGGGGAGGAAATAAGGGAGAAGTGAAAAGGTAAAAACGAAAGTAAAAAGGAAAAGGTAAAAAAGAGAAAATGGAATATGACTATTTTGCCATTAAAATTGACGATTTGACCAAATTTGACTTGACGCAAAGGCCACGACTTAGTAGTTATGTAATTTGAAGGGCCAAAAGTGTTTTATAAAAAATATAAGGGGTCAAAGGTGAACGATTGTGATAGTTAAGGAGCTACCAAAATCATTTGCTCTGACAAGTATTACTCATGAGCGGTGGCTCTGCGAAGAATGAAGAAGGAAGAAGCAACAAAAGGTTCCAAGTGCAATGGCGGCGGAGGGTAGGAATAACCAGAATAACACAACCTTTGAGTAAACAATTAGCCACGACAATCTCTGGCAGTGATGTAGCAAGAAGAAAGGAATTCTAGCCATCAAAATTGTACTGGAAGAAGAAAGGAACAATGTCGTTTTAGTATAATAGGGATTATGGGAGTTGAAGTTAGTTAAATACCCTGAATGAACCAAAACACCAAAACATTAAACCACCAAAACACCACTACGGAAAGCAAAGAATTTCTATTTTGTTGTGCTTAGGATAAGAGTTTTTTTTTTACCAATTTACCAAACTCTAAAAATGTGTTTAGCTTATAAGCAAAAACACTTACAAACCCTGCCAAGCACACCCTATTTTCCATAATTATTCTTTGCCACATCAATTCTCCTAACAAACCGGTCCTAATTAAATGTGTAATTTATCGTGGAAGGGAGGAAATAATAAAAATTAGGGCAAAATGCATCCATGTCTCTCCGGTTCTTGTGTTTGTACTTATATATCATTATGTTTTGTGAAAGTGCACTTATGACCCTGGATTTGCACTAATTCAGAAAGTCGTACCTTGATGTTATCTTCTGGCATTGACTTTGACTTTTTCGGCACTGACCAATTTGAAAGGACCAAAATACCCTCTCTAAAATTCCAGCCGCTCCACCGTCACCACCTCCACCGCTCCACCATTGCCCTGTTGGAAAACACCCCATTTCCACCCAGCCAGCTGCTCCGCTACCTCCACCCTGCCGGAAAACATCCCCTCGCCAGCCATAAACCCAGCCACTAGCCACCTCCCCCGCCACCAGGAACAACCCCCAAACATCCCTCGTCGACTCCCGGCTGGGCTAAACCCCACCACTACTCTTGGAGACGATCCTCACCACCTAATTAACGTCGAAACCCATAACCCGCCACCTCCCACCACCTCAATCAATGCCGAGACCTTCGAATCGACGCCACCGACCATCACCTCAATGCTCAGCCGCGACCTCACCCATCACCACCCGCCGGCCCCACCCATCACCCAAATCTACGCCACCAGCCCATTCTGGTTCTAAACCCGCACACCACCTCAACGCTCTGTGCGACCAAACCCAACCCACAACCCCTCCCTCCCAGTCCAGCTTTCTCGCTTGAAAAACCCCTTCCTCCCTAGCCCCATCGTTAGAACCCTCCCTCTAAAGCCCATCATTTTTCCGGTAAATCCTGGCCCTTCAACCCAGTTGCCACCACATCGCTCCGTCTCCAGCCCTTCTCCTTCTCTTATATCCTCTTGTCATTGCCGCTGGTTCGCCTTTCCCAGCCCTAAGTCATTCAGGTATATTCTCACACGGGTATGACAGTGCTCAAAATTGAGAGGGGCTCATAATATGATTTGTGTTCTAAAGAAGGGAAATGAAAATGTCCCTTGAAATGAAGATGAGGGAATTGACGGTGGTTTTGCTGAGGTTGGGATTGAGAAATAAAGATTAGGGTTTTTATTTTGAAAGGGAAAACGATCATTTTCTTTGAATCCGACAGTGATTAAAATTGACCAATTTTTCAGAAGACATTAGGGGTACATATGCACTATAAAAAACTGGAGGGTACATGTGCACAAGCTAAAACTAAAGAATGAGGGGACATAAAAGCACTTTTACTATTGTAACTAAAATATGCTCTTCTGTCCCAAATTAAATTGCACAAAATCAAAGATTCAGTCAAACTAAGAAAACTTTGACTACATATTTGAATAGATATATAAACAATAATATTGCTATATGTGATATCATAATATTACTATATGTGATATCATTGAGTTCATCATAACAATTAGTTTCTAAACAATAACTGTTTGTTTATAGATATTAAACGGTCAAACGTGTACTGACATTGAAAAAAATCGGTGCAATTTGAGTAACAAGAATACAAAAGGGCTCGGCAGTTTGGGTCACTTCCTCGAAATAATCACCCTTCATCCTCACAGTTTGCCCTTCACTTACAGTTCCGGCCACCTTCTTCATCACATAGTCCAGGAGCAACTGTATTTTTTACCTTCTTCGTCAGCTTGCGGGATCGGTAATGATTATGTCTTTCTTTTTCTCTTTCAGATGTTCCTCTCTGACGCCTAAGGTCGATCAATTAAACAAGCGTGAGTTGGAATGCTAAGATAATTGTGAAGCCAAATGTTAATAATCTAGTACTTAGCAATTTCATGATTCATCAGTTGAACTTAAGAGTTCAACTTGTTAGGTGGCTTGTAGAATAATGACTTCGATACCACTCATTACAGTTGGGAAGAACTTTCATAGTCCAGTCGGTCCGTTTTTACAAAGTTCAGGGTTGAATAGGGAGTAATTACTTTCACATTTTACAAACTACTATACTTTAGTTGCGATTTTTGTAAGTATTTTTGTCTCTGGAAGCATAACGAAACAGTATTTTAGCTGGCATGCAATTAAAAGAAGTTTTTTTTTTTGATTAGATGAACGTATATAGCAGAGTGCCCCCTGTGAAATCTTGGATCCATCACTACTGACAAGCGTGAGTGTCAACTGGCTGATTGATGGTTTACTGAAACTGCAAAGAGGACACCAACGAAATCTTAAGGGAAGTAATGGAGTTTGAAGTGAGATTGGTGGGGGGATTGGAGAGCTGCTTTGTGTCTCTGCCGCTTTCTTTGATGCACACCCTACAAAACACTACTTTCTCCGGCTCCCTCCCTCCGATTCTGCCCCTTCAACTTCGTTCCACTGCTCAACT
>JAULKM010000007.1:9969293-9981025 GCA_032355605.1 Rubia tinctorum
TAGAGATCATTGATATCTCGGAAGCTCTTCCAATATTTTGTGGATGATTTAT
The DNA here is from genome assembly GCA_032355605.1 of Rubia tinctorum. Lineage (NCBI taxonomy): Eukaryota > Viridiplantae > Streptophyta > Magnoliopsida > Gentianales > Rubiaceae > Rubia > Rubia tinctorum. The sequence continues at coordinate 9,969,346 of JAULKM010000007.1, forward strand.
CTTATTCCATATATTATCAACTCATACATGGAGAGGTTACCTAAGACTTGCAATGAAAGATCTTCCATCTGCTCATGCTTACAGTTACTTTTCCATTGCTGTAATTTCCAGCATATATGTACTTACTCCCTCCGGTTCTCTGCTCACTTTCCTTTTTGGTATGGATTTTTAATATTGGTTCCTTCTCCTTTTGGCGAATTCTAGATTATTTTTATCCACTCAATTTACTTTTTACACTTTCAATGCATTCTCCACCATTAGTTCTACCTTTTCTAAATCCAAGTGGCAAAAGTAAGTGAGCTAATGTTAGTAAACCGAAGGGAGTAATAATCATGACTAATTGATAATTGGGAATGTGAAAGGCATGTCTTGTTTCCCACATGTAGAGTTTTACATAGTTTGCAACTTTTGTAACCTTGTTTGACTTGTGCCTTTTGGTTTTGTACATTTAATAGTGAAAATGTTTGTGATCACTAAGAGGGCCTTGGAGCTGATGGTTATTGTTTGTATATGCTGCCACTTGGATGCAATGGTTACTTCTTAGAATGATACCTTTTCAGAGGCCTTGGAGTGTTTGTTTTAATATTTGATAAATGATTGTCGTTTATAACTTTAGTATTTATCTTCCGTTGTTAATTTCTTATGTTGCATGAAGAATATATTTTTTAATATGCTGTTTTGCTACCAGGGGTATATTTGAAGAGTTGGCATGGTAATCTGAAAAAGGAAATACCTATGTTAAGACTATCACCTTGCCATGTTCACAAGTTCCAGAACAGCGAAGCTCTTACAAACAATGGTGCAGAAGTTTTGGTTGGTCGGAAAAATCATAAAGCGACAGAAAAGCATCCAGGGATGAATCCAGATTCAGATAAGTTTATGAGTGATTGGTTAGCTCATGAGAGGGTTGCTGCAAGAATATCTAATGAGTTTCTGGGCAATGAGGATGTTAAGGATCAGGCTGATGAGTCGGGCATAAAGAAAGGATTAGCAGCTTTTTTGCTTGCATGGTATCAAGCTCAGTTGGATGTAATTGCTTCACATTCAGGTGCACAAGTTAATTCATTGGTGGTAGGTAGCAGCACTTTACTTCACTTTGTGGTCGAAAGAAAAATATGTGAGCAGTATGGGAAATTGCAAGGACCAGAAGATTCTTTATTGAAAAGTCGTTATCCAGCTGGAGAACCATCAGTGGAGATACTGTATGTTTTGTCCACATCTGAGCAGTCACTGCAGGCAAAAAATTTGGATTTGCACGAACTCAGTTTTGATGTTACTGAGGAAAATATAGATGAGAAAAATTTGGAGCTCTTGCTTTCGAAATTAGAGTTGGGTGATCATAAATTCATTACGGCTGTGAACCAGCAAACCTCTGAAAATCATGTCAATATGAATGTATCTTCATTAAACTGGATGGGTGCAGTTGTTACAGATGTAAGAAACAGATTGAAAGCTTTGCTCTCGTTAAATTCTGGGATGACATTGAGTAACTATGGCCTTCCTTTTCCTGGTCACATTCTGATATATGGTCCTCCTGGTTCAGGAAAAACATTATTAGCAATGATGGCTGCAAAATCTGTTCAGGAGGACGAGGAAATTCTGGCGCACGTTGTCAGTGTGTGTTGTTCTAGACTGGCTTCAGAAAAGCAATCAACAACTCGTCAAGAACTCTCAAGCTACATCTCAGAAGCCCTAGATCATGCACCTTCTGTTATCATATTTGATGATCTTGACAGCCTCATTTCATCTTCCTCTAATTTGGAAGGGATACAACAGCCAGCGTCTTCTGTCGCACTGACTCAATTTCTTGTGGACATCATGGATGAATATGAAAAAAGGCGACGAAGTTTGTGCGGAATTGGCCCTGTTGCTTTCATAGCTACTGCACAATCACTGACTAATGTGCCTCAGATATTGAGTTCTTCTGGGAGATTTGACTTTCATATTTTATTGCCAGCTCCTGCTGCGGCACAACGTGCGGCATTATTGAAGCATGAAGTCCAAAAACGCTCCCTGGAATGTCCTGATGATGTGATTGAAGATGTTGCGTCAAAGTGTGATGGTTATGACGCATATGATGTTGAAATACTCGTTGATAGGTCTGTACATGCTGCTGTGGCTCGCTGCTTGTCTGGTGATTTGGGTTCTAAGGAGCTTGTGAAACCTGTATTGGTTAGGGGTGATTTTGATAGTGCCATGCATGATTTCCTTCCAGTTGCCATGCGTGACATCACTAAACCCCTTTCTGAAGGAAGTCGTTCTGGTTGGGAGGATGTTGGTGGTCTTGAAGACATCCAAAATTCCATAAAAGAGATGATTGAGTTGCCCTCCAAGTTCCCAAATATATTTAAACAAGCTCCTTTGAGGTTGCGATCCAATGTTCTCCTATATGGTCCCCCTGGTTGTGGAAAAACACACATTGTTGGTGCTGCTGCTGCATCCTGTTCACTGCGATTCATCTCAGTCAAAGGACCTGAGTTGCTGAACAAATATATCGGAGCTTCTGAGCAAGCGGTTCGAGATATTTTCTCAAAAGCAGCAGCAGCGGCACCATGCCTTCTATTCTTTGATGAATTTGATTCAATTGCCCCAAAGAGAGGGCATGACAATACAGGGGTGACTGATCGAGTGGTTAATCAGTTTTTAACGGAGTTAGACGGTATTGAGGTCTTGACCGGTGTGTTTGTGTTTGCTGCGACTAGTAGACCAGATTTGCTTGATGCTGCACTTCTGAGACCTGGGAGGCTGGATCGCCTTCTTTTCTGTGATTTCCCTTCTCAGAATGAGAGATTGGACGTGTTGAGAGTCCTTTCGAAAAAGCTACCTTTGGCAGATGACGTCAATTTGGATGCTATAGCTCGTGTGACTGAGGGGTTTAGCGGGGCGGATCTTCAAGCGCTTCTATCAGATGCACAGCTTGAAGCAGTTCACCTTCTCTTAGGTAATGAGGGCGATGGTAAGAGCATGAAGATGCCAATAATCTCCGACTCTCTTCTGAAAGATATAGCCTCTAAGGCGAAGCCATCAGTTTCAGATTCGGAGAAACAACGGCTGTACGACATTTACAGACAGTTCCTGGATTCAAAACGGTCTGCTGCTGCACAGGTATATTTCCCTCTCTCCATCTTCTCTCACTGTGCAAGTTTTCAACGTGTTGTGTATATTGTGTTTTCAGTTCTCCATCTTTAGTCACTGTGTTTTGGTATTGTGCAGTCGAGAGATGCTAAGGGCAAAAGGGCGACACTGGCTTAAGACCTAAATGAGAGGAAAAGTCATCTGAATTTCTCTATTGTCATCCGAGTGGTGCTACTGTCTGTCTTGTGTATTATTATCACTTTTCTAAATATAGTGGAAGTCTCACCGGCTTCATATAATAATAAATATATTTCCGTAAGTGCTCATATAATCCTTAAATAATTTTTAGGGTAAAAATAATCCTAACTACTTTACATAAGTGCAAATATAACCCCTAATACTATATTCAAGAATTGATTGGCCATTTCCGGCCTTTGACTGACCGGAAATGATTAAAATGTCCTTTCAGTCTAATACAAAAACTTGAAAGATTAAAACGCCCTTTGCCCCGCTATTGTTCCTCCACCATCGCCACTGCTCCACCACCTTCGTTGTCGTTGCTCCGGCTAGAAATTGGAGCTCCAATCTTATCCGACATCTAGAGAAATCTGGAAAATGAACACCACCCCTAGCTGGAGAAACTTGGGAAATGAACTCCACGCTCCAGGCGCAGAACACCATCACCACCAAACCACCCTCTGCTGCGAAACCCTAGCCTACCCGCCGCTACCCATCCCTGCCTACCCGTTGAACGATGGAAAAGCTCAGTTGGGTTGCCACAAGTTGCTGTGCCAGGTTGAGCAGAAGATAGGCTGTCGTTGGATTTGCTTTGCCGGCGCTGTGGTGAAAGTTAGCGCATGGATTTGTCGCTGGCGCTGAACTCGGCTAAGTTGGTGGTGCGTCTTCGAGCTGTTGCGTCGTGGCTGGTATGGTGGAGACTTGGATCAGCTGTGCTGGTTAGAGGTGGTGCATAGGGAGTTCATCGGAGGTGAAGATGCTGGCTCTGGTTTGGGCGGAGCTTAGTCGGCTGAGCGACGTTGCTGCAGTGGCCGTGGAGACCTGGATCGGCTGAAGCGTTGGTTGGAGCTGCTGATGTTGGAGGCTATCGCTGCAGAGTCTGTCTCCTGCGAGACTGTCTTACAGTAAAACCAGAGACAATTAAGTAATAGTACATATATGAAATAAGACAATTTCAGATGTGGGGGGTTAAACTACAATTATTTACGATTCGGGGTCCATTATATAAGAAGTGATGAGATCTGGGGACTAAATTGCAATATAGTGAAAAAAGTCAGAGTTCTTCATCTTCTCCCGATTCTGTTCGTCGTTCACTTCGCAGTCGCCTTATATTTTTCCCAATCGCAGGAGAACGCTAATTCAACGTTTCAATGATTTTCCATCCGGTTTCATCATTATCCCTGCTCTCTTTCTATATCTCTGATTCATGGCGTGCGACATAAATATTTTGGCTATATTTGCAATTCCACTTTTAAATTTCTACGGCGATTAAATGTTGGATTTTTTCCGATAGGTGATAGGTGGGACGTAGCAATACGGGGGAATGAAGAGAGGACTGAACAATGGTCAAATTCGATCGTGAATATTGGTCATATTAGATCGGCCGTCGGAGTAGGTTGAAGGGGATGACCGGAGAGACCGACGACTTGGTTTTCTTTTGGCTGAAAGCTTGTATTTTTGGCAGACATTTTACTGAAGCCCACATATACACAACGATACATCAAATCCAAATATTCTAAAGATCACATTAAAATATTAAAACATCAGATGTAAATAATTAAACATCATATAAATGTATTAAAATAAAAAAAATAGTGAATCTTCAAATAAAACATTAAAAATTCGTAGGAAACTAAGATAATTAAGTTGAATCTCAACAAATCTACACCCATAGGATACGTAAAACTTCCACCATAGGAAAAGTAAAACTTCCAACATAAATAAAAATTATCTCATTAGTACAAGGTACAAATAACAGTAATCACTTTGAAAGTAACTATCAATCTAAATTAACAAAAAATCAATAGGTAAATTTGAGAGATCAAGTAAAAAATAGTTGAGTGATATTAGAAGCCTACGATATCATAAAATAATCATTTTGAAAATGAGCAACATCAATCTAAATAAATAAAAGATCAATATTTAAATTTAACAGCTCGGATGAAAAATAGTTGAGTGATATTAGAATCCTACAATATCATAAAATACTATCATCCCTCTAAATAAATAAAAGATCCACATTTAATTTAACAACTCGAGAGAAAATAATTGAGTGATTCAAAAGTCTTGGGAAAAACCGTCTTTCCATAGATTTATGGAAAGACGAAGTTTATTTAGAATATAGAAAAGTAAAAAGTTTTAGTTACAAATTTAAAAATTTATTATGCAACGTGCAGTAGTTATGAGTTTTATGACTGAATTAATGCATCCCAAAATTTTTATCTTTATTTATTCTAGTTTAGTTTAAACCTTGGTTTTTCCATAATGTATGAAAATATTGTATTTCAAGAGACGAACTTGAGTGATATTAGAAGCCTACAATATCATAAAATAATAACATCAATCTAAATAGATAAAGAGTCAATCTTTTGAAAGACGATCTTTTCATAAGTTATGAAAATACCAAAGTTTAAACTGTAAATTTGAAAAAATCAAAGTAAAATATTTGGGTTGTATTAATTGGGTCATAAACCTATCACTCCTACATGTTGCATAATAATTTTTTAATATTGCAATTAAAATCTTTTACCTTTCTATAATTCCAACTCAACCCGTCTTTCCATATGCCTTTTCCAAGACCGTCTTTTCCAAGACTTCGCCATAGATAAAATATCAATATTTAAATTTAACCTATCGAGTAAGAAATAGTTAGTAAAAGCCATATCATAAAATAATGAGTACATTATCTCCTGCTCTATGCCTATCCCCAAGTGATAATATATCATCGTATTTCTCTATCAATCTCTAAACCAATAAATCAGCTCCCTAATTCCCTATCTATATTCTTGAAAGACTTTTAATTTCTTCGTAGATGCCTCTTGAAAAAAAGTCTTCTGAATGTAGAACAACCACCTACTTGATGCAGAACAACAATTTATAATCATTTCAAATCAATGCAAAATCAACCTTAAACCCTAAAGCATCATATACATGTTATGATCCATTCAAATCAATGAAAAATCAATCTTAAACCCTAAAAGAATAATTTTATAATCAATGAAAAATCAACCTTAAACCCCAAAACATCACAGCCATGTTATGATCCATTCAAATCAATGCAAAATCGATCTTTAAACCCTAAAACATCACAGTGAAATGCCATTTGACAAGAGAATTGCAGCCAAGTGAAATAATGTTATGATGAATTCAAATCAATATGCCATTTGACAAGTAGAACGGCAACCAAGTGAAATAATATTATGATCAATTCAAATCAATCGTAAACCCTAAAACATCATAGGCAAACGTCATTGGACAAGCAGAACTGTTATTTAAAAGACATATTAGGATCCATTCATATAATTTGAAAATCAGCATTAAACCCTTAAACATCGCACTCTTAAATCAGTAGCATAAATCAAACAACATCAATAAAAAAACCAGCAACACAAATCAAACAACATCATCAATTCAAATCATTTCAAAATTAGCCTTAAACAGCGCACTCTTAAATCAGCAGCACAAATAAAAAAAACCGACCACACAAATCAAGCAACCTCAATATTGTTAGGGTCAATTCAAATCATTCCCAAATCAAACATTAAACAATAAAACATCACACCCTTAAGCACAAATCACACTCTTAAACCAGAAGCACAAATCAAACATTAGTCATCACATTCTTAAACCAGCAGCACCAGTAGCACAGATCAATCAAACAACATCAGTCATTACACTCTTAAACCAGCAACACCAGTAACACGAATCAAACAACATCAATCAGAAGAACTAGCTGATGAATCAAGAGAACCAGTAGCACAAATCAAACAACATCAATCAAAAGAAGAACAAGCGGCAATAGCAAACCAAAACAAAGTCAAACAAAAACATTAATAGATTACGTATTCCCTCATACTAGTACCAGTCATACCTTAAGACATCAAATAAGAAAAAACATATATTTATACCTCTTTTAAAAGTGATAAAATAGTATAAAATCTTCAAACACAAATAAAATAATCACACAGTTTAACCATACTTTGTAAACATCATGTCAAACAATTAATACTTCACCAATTTGATCTCAAACTTATAACATCAAATATGAATCACAAAACATCATGTCAAACAATTAAAATTTCACAAATTTGATCTAAAACTTTTAACATCAAATATAAAACATAAAACATCATGTCAAACAATTAAAACTTCACAAATTTGATCTCAAACTTATAACATCACATACATAAAAAGACAAACATCAAATTAGAACAGAGCATAAATCTACCTTGCTAAGTGCCTTTGCAACCACTAAAGCAACTGCAAATGATGAATTTGTGGTATCGTCCCTTATATACATAAAAAATTAATATCAGAGTGCATAATTCAAGATGATTAAAATTACGCAATAAATTCACCAACCGTTCACACACAATCTAAACTCACTTAGCAAGAAGCAATACTCAATTGATTAAATCGATCAAGACAAACCAGTGCGAACACCTACCTTCCTAAAAAAAGTAAACAGATGCGTTAGACGGTGGTGGTGTTTGCAAACACAATGTATTAAATTGATCAAGAAAAACTGGTGCGAACACCTACCTTCCTAGATTTTTCTCGATGAACAAATCTCTAATAGTGTGAATAGGAAAAGCAGCGAAATCAGACCGTGGCAATGACGGAGACGTGATAATGGTGACGATTGTGGCAACATTATAACGGTGATGGCGTTTCCGGCGGCGGCAGTGGCGACGAGGAAGCTGATGGCACCATTTTCTTCTTCTCCTCACTCGCTAGATGGAGGAATCGAGAAAAAGAGGATCGCCTCTGTATAATTGGGAACACGATTTTCCAATCAGCCTATTAAACCTGCATATTTGCAAAGAGAGCCCCAAAAAACCCATAAAATTATAAAAAATACCCCATCTCCATTTAATATGTTAAGTTTCCTGTTTTAACCTCTATCTCACCATGAGACGGTCTCGTACAAGACTTTGTCATCGTTGCAGGGCTCAGGTGTGGAGCTGGTCGAAGCTTCGCCGACTATGGTAGTGAGTAGCGGCACTGTGGTAGTTCTTCGAGCTCCATTGATGTGGCTAGAATGACGGTCGGCCGGAGCTCCATTTCCTGGATTAGTGCTTGTCGGTGGTTTCTCGGTTGTACAGTGGCGTTGGAAGAGAGCTGGACAGTGGCGTTGGAAGGGATCTGGCGATTAGATATGGTGTGATGAAGGTGAAGATGGCTTACCCTCCAAATTGCCTAGGGTAAAATTGTCATTTAAATAAAATCTGGACTCCAACTGTCGGAAAGGGTATATTTGCACATACACTAACTATCTAGGGTTATATTTGCACTTTCAATTATCAAAAGGTTATATTTGCATTTATGTGAATTAGGTAGGGTTGTATATACACTTTCTCTAATAATAATTTCGTTTCACATGTGAATTGGAAACAAAATAATAAATTATTCATCTATTCGTACAAAAAAATAGTTAAATATTTAATTTAGGAGATGGTTTCTTGTTATGCAGCCTAAGAACATCTACAATAGTAAGCTACAAAGGATTGTAGTTTGACTCGCCATGTTATCTTTTCAAGCTAATGATGTGACAAACTAAACACTCCCACAATCGTAAGCCACATTCATGTGTAGTTTGATAGGTCACACATATTTTTACAATATCCATATTTGTTTTTAATTAAATATAAGTGTTATATATCTAACAATACTAATTAATAAATTAAGCATTATTATTATACTTTAAATTAAATTTAGGGATATATACCAATATAACTCTACCTACTTGCATAAGTGACAATATAACCCTCAGATTATTTTTAGTGCAAAAACAACCCTAACTAGTTAATGTAAGTGTTAAACAAAATCCCTAGACCCCATTTTCGGCATTGGCTTCGAGTTTGTGCCGTTGACAGTTGGTAAATTGACCAATATACCCTTTGTACTAAAATATGAAATTGAGTTGACAAAATTACCCTTGTGAGTGGGCCCCATGTGAACTTTGTTTATAACACTTATTTTATTCAAAATTTTGTCAGCTCACGTTTTAGTCCCAAGTTTCATAAAACCACCATTCCGCCGCCGCCGCTATCCGTCTTACCTTTATAAACTCATCCCCGAAAGTCCTAACCGCATTCCAGATATTGTATTTTCCGTCCGCTGGTCAAGGTAACCCAATTCTTCACTTGGACCCTAGTTTTGAATATGGGGAAATCGCAACTTCTAAATCATCGCCTCCTTGTCGACGATTCTGCAACTCCTAAATAGCCGCTGCCTTGTCGAACTCGCCGGAGTTACCGAAGCAACCTGAATTGACCTCTATAATGTCTCCGAACTGAGAAACAGGCCGGATGTAAGGTAGCATGCGAAATGGGTCAGTCTTTCAAGACTAGGGTTTGGAAACGTACCATGGCACCTATTTTAACGCGGGAGCACCACCCATGCCGCATGAGCGCCACTCGCCAGAGGTTGAATCAACCTCTGTCTTAACGCTAGCGAACCGAGAAGGGTGGGAAAGGTAGCGTGCGTGGATTTTTGGGAGATTGGTGGGAAAGGAAGTAAATGGGCGTATGGGTTAGGGCGTATGGTATTTAAATATTTTTTTATTGTAGCTGGATGTGATATGATTGGGGGTCAAGATAAGCTTGGTAAATTTAATCTATTCTGGTCTCTTTTTGTTTTACTTTTATTGTTTAGTGCTTCACCTTTAACATTTAATTGTATTATGTAGTTGTTGTTGAGACTAAAACTGTTGTTAGTAATCCTCCATTTTTTGTTTCAACAAGTGTTACACAATCAGGTTCAATTAATGCTTTATGATTTATCATCATATTGTTAGTTCGGGTATGAAACTTATTAGTTGATTTTTTTATGATGTAGTTGTGGAGAACCTTCAGCAAATATTAAACAAAGTGGTCAGTATTAGGAGTTTCAACTTAGGGGCCGTTTGGTTCCAATAGGGAAAAGGAAAGGAAAAAGAATCAGGAAAGAGAAAGGAAGAGAAAGGAAATGAATAACCCAATTTTATAAAATCTGTTTGGTTCAATTGTGGAAATGGAATCAAATTATTTCTCATTCCCTTTGTTACTGTTTGGTTCCCACTTGGGAACCAAATATTAATTTCTAGCATTAATATTTGTGATATTAAATTATTTCACATTATCAAATCTGCTAAAAATATGAAATTATTTCAAGAATTAGTGTCATATCTATTTATATAAAAAATATTTAATATAAAATATGTAGTTCATCATGTTTAATTTATTAATACGTTGTGATTAAAATATATGTAAATATAATTTTTTGTAAATCTTTTATTTATATATTGTCATATTTACATATTTTTTAATTTCATATCACATGCGACAGATTGATTTAAAAATATGCAGTCCATTTAATATTTTTTTTGCTAATAATGATGTTAAGAAATTTACTTATATAAATCTTTTGAGAATGGACTTGTAAATGATATTATTTAAAAAACATAAAATCGATGCAAATCCAAAACATTATATAATCTATTATATCCATCAACACATAAATATTTTTCTAATAAAATAAATTATATAAATAAAACATTAATTATTCAACATCGAGATATTACACCTAAATATCACCACCTCCATCAAAAGCATCAGAACCAAATTAAAACTTCACATAATGTTTTTTCATCGGGGTAGGATAGCGGTAAGATATTCAATTTGATTGACTGAATTCTATAATATAATAATATTTATAAAATAATATTATTTTTCTTAAAGTTATATAAATATTAATTTTATTAATATTTCACCCATGTAAATAAAATTATAAATTTTTTTGGTCTTAAATTTAATTAAGTTAAAGTATAATATTACTTTTTAATATATAAATAAAAATATTTAAATAAAAATAATATATTTATTACAAAAAATATAACAATTATTCATATTATAAAGTTAAAAAATATTTTTTAAACTTAAAAAAGAGTACATATAAAATTATAGTTTCATTTTCATTCGACCTATATACAATACCAAAAATAAAATTATAATATTTTAACTGAAAGCATAATCATAATTTTGTAATTTTTATTTTGATAATAAATGTAAATATAAATATTGTTTTGGAGTTGAAAAATTAAAGAGAAAAATGGAAGGTTTGAGGAATTCTACAAAGAGGGAAAGGAAATCCCAGTGTTAAAGTAAAGCTAGGGAATCCCAGTCTCAAGGTAAAGCTAGAGAATCACGTTACTGAGAGGCCATCGTCGTACTTCTCCAAGATAGTATTTATATGTCCTAATTGCGGCTAACTACTAGAAAGTAGATAGTATCAAGTCGGGGTCGTCCACGAGGAAAAAAATGGTTTTATCGAGTATTAAACGTAATTAAAAAGCACACGAAGAAACCACTCTACGTGTTTGGTAACA
>JAULKM010000007.1:9981125-9998644 GCA_032355605.1 Rubia tinctorum
CTAACAAATAAACCAATTTTTCTAAAACATCATTGTCAAACAATACATCCCAAGCAATCAAATTCTACTCACCCCCCCCCCAACTTATTTCCCTTTGTTGTTCGCTTATTCACAGACTTTCTCCTGTTGGTTTTAAAGAGGATGGCTGAAAGCCAAGATCAAAGGTCGGCCTTGGTCCTCTGTTCAAGGGAACATCTCAGGAGCATGATTCCTGGTAACATTTTTTATTATCTCATCAATGGCATCGTAGAGCACTGACTTGAAAAATTATTCCTGTGAAATAAACATAAAACATCACATGCATTATTTAAAACATCAATATCTTAAATTAAAACATCACATTAGCACACATAACATCACTGACAACTACATTGAGATACATCAAATAAAGTATTTAAAACATCAATATCAAAATGTAAAAACATCCAACTGTACACACTAAATTATCAAAAGAACAAAACTGAACATCAGTTGCATACTTAAATATGAAAAGACCACAAGTATCAAACACTGAAATTATAACGTTACACCAACACACATAAAAAAACTTAGAGCTTAAACATGAAAGTTCAAAGATAAAACATAAAACATCAACAACGGTATTTAAAACATCACAGCTAAGAAAAGAAAACTTACAGTTCCTACTTTATTATCAATTGCAGCAACACTGGGCAAGTGTTCTTAGACATCTAAGAAATGACAATAACAATACAAAAATTACCACAAATAGTAACAACACCGTAAGATATCACTCACAATCAAAATTGCACCTCAATTGCACACTTAAGTATGAAAACATCACAAGCATCAAACAGTGAAATTAAAACATCACATACAGTAATAAAAACCATCAATATCTGAAATTAAAATATCACAATAGCACACATAACATAACTGACAACTATAAACATCAAATACAGTATTTAAAACATCAACAACTAAAACATCACACCTGCAAAATAACAAAATTTACAGATCCTCTTTCCTTCTCGATTGCAGTAACATTGGACAAGCATTCTTAGACATCTAAGAAACAGCAAAAACAAAACAAAAACTAGCACAAATCGTAACAAAACCCTAAGATATCACACATACTCAAAAACAACAAAATTGAACATCAATTGCATACTTAAAACACTACAAGCATCAAATACTGAAATTAAAATATCACACTAACACAGATCAGTATTTCAAACATCATATCTGGAAAATAAAAAAAATTACATGTCCTCTTTCCTTCTTGATTATAGCAACAGTGGACAAACATTCTTAGACATCTAAGAAACTGCTAAAACAACACAAAAATTAGCACAAATTGTAACAAACCCCTAAGATATCACACACAATCAAAATTGAACATTAATTGCACACTTGAGCATGAAAGCACCACAGGCATCAAACGTTGAAATTAAAACATCACACCAACACAGATAACCATACTTTAAGCATAAAACATGAAACATCAAGCTGAAAACGAGAAACATCAATAACTGTATCTAAAACATCACTGCTGAAAATTAAGAAAACTTACGAAGCCTCCTTCCTTCTTGATTGCAGCAGTAGTGAGGCAAGTTTTCTTATACATATAACAAACAGTAAAAGAAACACAAATATTAGCACAAATCCGTAAGAACAACTCACAAAACACAAAAAAAAAGACAAAACCCCAAATATTACTCACTATAACCTACACAAACCCTAGAATATCACATGGACCAAAGAAAGTAAACAAAAATTTAAAAAAAACAACTAAAAATGCATTTAAAAATCTAAGCAAAGACATTACCTTCGAAGATAAACACAAAATGAAGCTCAATATGTGTTTGACCGCCGGAAACCGAAGCTATACCAGAAAATTTGCCAGAAAATTCACCGGAAAACTCCAAAAATCTCAATGAAATTCTGCGCACAAGAAAGGAGGAAGAAAAATGGAGAGGATGTGCGGTTAATTGAAAGAAATTGAACTCTAATTGAAGGAAGATGAAAGAGAAATTGAGAGAAGAAAGAAGAGAGAAGAAGAAGGTTGGCGCAAGAGAGATGAAAGGAGAAGAGAGAAAAAGCTTCAGAAAATTATGAGAGGATAATGAGGAAAGATTGATATTTATACATGGATTTAAATGTAAATTAACAAAATTTCACATCTATCCCCTAGACTTTTAAAACTTAAATTTTAAACCCTATTTGCAATTAAATCTCTGGTCCCACTGTGAGACGGTCTTATACAAGACTTTGTCAATATTGACACTTTCAGTCTAAAACCAGGGTCATTTTAGCACTTAACTCTAAAATTATAAATGTTTCGTGTGAAATTACAGTTGGCTGGGGGGAGGGGTTGTTTGGGAAACAATTTTCAATCTACTTTCAACATATTCGTGGAAGAATTAAGTTCATCATAGTTTGACTGTTTTGGTGAAGCAGTTGCACCAAGTGTTTAATACCATGCGACTAATGCATTGTAATGGATACCGATTCCAAAATTATTCTTGTAATACTGTTATGAACTTTTCTTATGCGTTATTGTAAAGCATGCATATGGATTTTGAAGTGGAAACTGACTTTCGATTATGGACTACAATCTATAGTTATTTAGTAGTTTTTGTAGTTAATCTAAGTTTGTAATCCATTTCGCTTTATTTGAACATCATTTAATATTCTTTATCGATTTCGGTAGTATGTCAATTCACTCGCAGTCGAACCGAAATCGAGTGAGCGACATCAACTATGTTATTGCATGGAAACATGGGGGAAATTTCAATCCAATCAACGTCGGTCACCTACACAACCGACGTCGGCCAATCATGGTGGCCACAATTAAAAGATGACCAATGACGAATTTGTTGTCGGTTATATCTACAGACGATCGATATCGGTTATAAACATATTAGTTTTCATTAAATGAGACAAAATGGTATTAAATGAACATAATTAATTTATTAATATGGTATTTTTAATAAGAGATTGTCCAAAATAGGTGCCGATTTGGATCAAAACTGTGTCATAATGGTACTCAGTTTTAACTTAAAAAATCTTTTCGGGGCATTAATAAAAATTGGGTACCTCTTTAGAATTTTTTTTTAAAGGGTATCAAACTGTGAATTTCACTTAAAACTGGGTACCATTGTGGGCAATTGGGAAAAAACTTTAAAGTAACCTTAGTTCTATGGAAAGTGATGAAACAATCCCCAATTCTTTTTTAGTTTTGTACAACTCTAGGTAGTCATCGAATATTAATATTATATCCAGTGGATCCAAGAACGGTGTTGACTAGTCAAATTTGGGAGCTGATCATACCAAAAATGATGAAAATACCCCTGATTAAGTTTATGATATTATGGGATGGTTTTACCCGCATTGAGGTTCGTCCACTGTTTTATTTATACATATAAAACCATACTTTCTTTAAAAATCCGACTATTTTTCCTCCCTTCCTCGTCTTGGTGCTCCCTCAAGTGGTGGTGCGGTTCTCGTCAGCCCCGTATGAATAAAACTCAAGGTTTTGCATCCTCATTCATACGTCGAATGACATCAAGTGGTTTAGGATACCATGTAACTCGAATTTCCTTGTCCTACGCTTGTCCAGTTGCTTTTTTGCATGTGATGCTCTAACTCCTCATCAAGGCATTTTATGGTTCCTGATTTACGAGTGGAATGTGTAGGGGTGCTTGGCACTTCCTGTACCATTACCCAGTAATATGTTAGATTACGAAATATCATGATCCAGCTGTGAAGGTTTAATGTAAGTGCTGAAATAACGCAATAAAAATAATAAAAATGATGAAATAACCCTGTTAAAATTATAAAAGTGTTTAAATTGCCAGGTTAAATGTCTTAAATAAAAAAATGCAATAGGGAAAAGCACTTTAAAAAGTTACCTCATGCCCCTGATCAGTTTCAGCTAAAGATGAGTATGGTTCAGGTATGGGTCGAATTTAATACGATTCAAACCCGACCCCAAAAATTTAGTTGGACATGAACTCGTTGAGTTTGAAAATCTTAGACCATATCCAAACTCAACGGGTCTAACAGGTCTTGGTTCTAAAACGGGTACTAAATGGGTCAAACGTTCCATTTTTTTCTTCGCTAATTAAACATATGATATCCTAAATACAAATAAGTCAAGTTTAATATGCACCTGCGTTAATTCTTCCATAAAAAAAATCAGTTCAGGCTATAATAAATATGAGAGATATTTTTTGAACTGAGAATATAAATAAAAAGTTTCTAATCAGATTTAATCTTGAAATGAAAAATAAATAAAGTCACTTATATCTTTCTTCAACGCTTCCGTCAATAGGAAATAGATTTAGGAATTCGGGTAAAATAATATACACCATCTGTCCTAGCGAAAATTGCCTAATATGTCTTTTGAATTCAAACTGAGAAAATTTTGATAGTTAAATTCTATTATTATATATGTATGACTAATATCATGTTATATGTTGTTATATTCATCATAAGATATATTTTCAAATCATTATTAATTTAGAAAAAAATTACACACATAAATAAATATGTTAGTAGTTAAATCTTGATGCATTTGACTCCATAAGTGAAATTAGAAAATTTTATAGGTCTACGAGTAGGGTCTAAATCTTAATATTTTAGACCTTTTTTCTAAAATCTAGACCCAAACCCGACCCGGACTCGATGGATCGTAAAATTTAGAATCCATCCCTAACCCAACAGGTCTAGGTTGGGTCCCAGACCCATTCTCATCCCTACTTTCAGCAATAGGTTCCCCATCATGCTCTGTCTTAGCAGTAGGTTTTGCCTACAATTCCCAAAACAACAGTTTTAAGTCATGTTGAATACTAAGTCATAAAATTAGGTGCTACCTTTCTAGGCCTTTCTCTCTTTGATGGTGTTGTAGTACTAGTACTCGTCTGACTCCTTCCCCACTTCGCTGGACATCTTGTACTTGTACTGGCTTGAGTGTTGTCTGCAAAAGTATATTTCCCTTCCTGTTCAGTAAGAAACTTGCACCAATAATAATAAATTTTGGTAGTGTGAAAAGTCAGGGCTGCTTACCCGGGCGGAATTAGTCATTTTCCTCTGCGCAAGTTTCTTTTGTTTTGCGGTGGCACCATCAGCACATGCCTTGATGATGTGTTTAAATTTTCCACAGTTTTTGTATGTTTAAGTGTTTGATCTTTTGAGGTCATCCTCCATTCCACCTTCTCCCTATTTGTCTCCTGTCTTCTAATCTACCGCTTCAATTTTGGTTGCTTACATGGTGGAAGATCACTTTTTGGCAAGAAGGACTTGTGAGGCACTGGAGAGATCATGTGTCCATAAGCTTTTTCAAATTGTGCCTTTGATAACATTACATCACACTGTTCATGAAGTGGATGTATCTTGTGCATAAAGACAGTAGCATCATGTTTACACGGTAACCCATATGACCCCAAACCCCAGTCACAAGACTTTTTGTCGATCCTCACAACATAATGGGAGTCACTGTCAACTACCTCAAAGGTGGTCTCTCAACAAGGGAAAATGTAAATCTTCGAGTCTATTTAGTAACAATCTTTATCATCTCCACTGTTCTCGAACACATAACAATATCCCACCCAACACGTTTCTTATACATTTTTGCATCCTTGTCATTACCTTGAACCTCAACTCTTCCATGAGTGATGGTATGGTTTTTTTCCTATGACCCCCCAACCAATTGTTAAAAGACTCGGAAGGATTATTTTGTCTCATTACCACATTTGAGGATCTTGGAGAAAGTATATCTTGCCTATGTAGAGTCACCAATCTCGACCAAACAATAAAAAACCTCTTTAGATAACTCTTTTATTCTACCCATGGCCTCCCTACATTCCTAATGTTATGTGACATTGAAGCATTCCAAAATGGCTTCCTGTATATGGATGCATGGTGTTTCTTGCAAAAATTGGCATAAATGTGCCGGCTACATTTCCTCTTTGTGGCATGAGCCACACAGTCTATAATAGCCTCTGTCCGACCATGCAGTACAAAAATAGCAAACCGTACGCAAAACAATCACAACACACTCACAACACAGGTAGGGTTATGTCAGCACAACATACTAACATTTATGAAGTTATTTCATAATGCATGCTAAAAATATAGGGTAATTTAAGAACCTAGAGATATGTTCAGAGTCATATAAGCACTTTAAAAAAATAGAGGTCATGTAAGCTCTTTTTAAAAAAACAAATTTGAGGTTGGATCATGAATTATTTTTCCATTTCCATCATCACAGCAAACAATACAAAATGCATAATCAAACAACCAGATATAGCACAGTCAAATTGTATCCTAAACTAAAACTAAATTTATCGAAGCACCGGAATTGCACAATCAAAGCAATCAAACACAGTCCTACCAAAGCGCAACTACATCTCAAAGAAAATATAGACAATCATCAAAGATTACAAACATAAATTATTTAGGATTCGTGTATGAATTGGGCCAACCCGGTCAACTCGGGTAATTGAAGCTAACTTGAGCTAAGATAACTCGGGCTTGACTCAGGCTATAGATTCATATCTGGACTTAGAGTAACTCGAGTAAGATTTTCTCTACTCAATTGTGCAACTTGGGTGAATTGAGCACAACTCGAGATAACTCAGAGCAACTCCGTTGCAAACATCAAAATCACTACGGCAAATAGAGATTTCCTCAGTTTTTTTATGGCGCGATAGCTTCATTGCCACTAATACACTTTGTTCATGACAATAACAAAAGAGGATATGAAATTTTACAAATTTGGTCGATGGAAATTTTCGCCGAGGTCACTAGTTTACAAAAGTCTCCCGGCAAGATATTGGTGAATGGAGGGATAATGCTCTTTTAGTTTATTTTCATTTTTTGCTTTTATTTTTTTCTTGTTTCGTGATGGGAGGCTCTTGTTTTTGTATTTTTTTATTTTATTTTGTTTAGTATCCTTTTTCTAGTTTTTTGCTTTCTTTTTCAGCTTAGATTCGCTGGTTTTTAAATTAGGTTTTTTAAACTAAGTATCGGGTATGAATTATCTTTGTCACTCTATCTTTTCCGACTACCTTTTTCCGGTAAATCTTATTGACTTCAAATCTGCATCCAAAGTTTTTAAGAAGGTAAGGAGAAATCCAACTCAAAATTTTTTAAAAATAACTTTTGCCGACTATATTCTTTTTGAGAATTTATCAAATGTGTACAATTTGGTCCAACAGAACATCGTTTATTCGGTATTCTTTTTGGGGTCAAGTTAAAGATAATTCTACGCATTAAAAATTATTTATATACATCGATGTAAAAATATGTTTGGCAATTAAAACGACCAAGTAGTTTAGGGAAAGGATCGTAACATGTTAAATGGAGACAAATTGGATTATCAGTTGAGGATTTTCATTTTTTTTCTTCATTTTGATTGCCATGATGTTTGATCAAATGTGTAGATAATACATTTTGTGTGTGTTTCACCTAATGCTCTACTGTTATCAATTTTTGTTTAGTGGTTTGGGTCGGTACTATTAGACAGTAACATCTTATGCTTGTGTTCCCTTATTATTGCCACGTGAATATTTGTTTAGAATTATAACATCCATTAGTGCCTTATGCATATCCTTCTTATTACCACTAAACCATATATTTAAATTTTACAATTTAATTAGCGTTTCATCGTAAATGGATCTATCCCGATAAACCCAATTATTATAAATAAATTTAAAAAAAAACATCAGTTCTAATCCTCACATGAGTCCCCTCCACCCCACGAGTCTCTCTGTTTGACTTTGGTACTCAGCGGGCCTTGATCGAGAAAGAATTTAAAGTCTAAAATATGTGCACTGGACTACGATATACTCCCTCCGTCCCACCAGTTTTGGCCTATTTTTTGTCAACTTTCTCAGAACATGTTTGACCATAAATTTCAATTACTATATGGACTCTAATATCATCATGTGAGATATTGTTAGATTCCTATGTTTACGTAATCTCAGAATGTCAAATTTTAATGTACCATTAATATCTGTAATTAAAGTTATTGATGGTTAAACATGATTTGAGAAAGTTGACCAAAAATAGGCCAAAACTGCTGGGACGAAGGGAGTACAGAATAATAATTTTCAAGATAATTTATTTTGGTTGAAAATTTATATTTTACGTAATCTTGATTGATTCATCGTAGAGTAAAATTAAATGAATATGATAGTAGTTGAAGGATTTTTTATGACAAAATGACAGATTTGGTACAAATTTTTAGGTTAAAATACAGGTTTTGTTCTTTCTTTTTTTTGGTAAATTGTTCCCAAAATGTTCCAACATTATAAAGAAATGTTTCCAATTTATTCTCACAAACTATTAGTTGGTTTAAATCAGTCAACATTGAGTCAGCCTTTCTAGTGGTGATAGTAACGCTATTAGGAAGCAGTGAACATCGAAAACAAGGATGATAGAAGAGATGGTGATTATGGTTGCATTGGTGGTGTTCGGAACATGATGAAGGAGACTGTGGAGAAAAAGCTGGAAGAAGAGAAAAAAAATTTTAAAAAATTAACTTAACCTCAAAAGTTGTTAAATTATATATTTTTAAAATCTCGTTAATTGTTGGTGGGTTTGCTAACTTAATTAAAATATTTTATATCCAATAAAGGAATTAATTAAAATGTTGAGAACTTTTAAAATATGATGAAAAAAGAATAACCAAACCTGTAATTTGAGACACTTAAGCTGTCATTTTTCACCTGAACTGTCATAATCTCGAATATTCCGTGCCTCTTCTTCTTTATTAGTATTATATTATTATGAAAAGGTAAACCTTTCGCAGGATTCACTTCTAATTTCCCAACATGATTTTGACACAACTTGTCAACCATTGTAGCCGCTGCCATCCTTGATATTTTGGTCACGCATAGCGATAATTAGGCTAAGATTTCATCCTTTTTTATAACTTCATAATAGTACTACTACCAAATTTTATTTCATGAAAGACACAGAATGATGTTATTCAAATGCAGCTCATGGATGGATTGCTCAACAAAAAGTGCTCTGATCATAATCTAATTCTGAAGTTGGATGTGCATAAAGCATTCGACATGGTTGAATGGGATTTTTAAATTCGTATTACTTTGCTTTTGTACCGCTAACCCTCTCCAACATCAGCTCATGTTTCAAAAGAATTAGGAGGAGAGCTATCCAACCCTGCATCTGGTGTCTGCTGAAGGTTTTAATTGTAGAATAATGACATTTGCAGTGAAAAATCATAGTCAATGATGTGGCATTAATGAAAAGTTCAAACCACCAATCACATTCCTTAAAATGTGCAACTAACAATGGACATTTTAGTCTTTTTTTTCTAGTGTCACATCATTCATTATAATGTTTCACTATGAAGTTTCACTGAGAATATCATTACACGGACGCATCTTTTTTAGGCATTAATGATAGCTCTCATGGTATCATCTTTAGAGATTGTGCGGGCAGCCCTCTCCTCCTCTAGAGGCTGAACTGGAAAAGGCTAGAGGAACTTGGGATCAGAGGGGTTATCTTGGAAACGGACTGTTTGCAGGCTCATTTCTCTGGGATCCATTCCTCTGCAACATGTTTGTAGAGATTTCATTTGTAAGCTTGGAAGAACTCTGAACTTAAGCTCCAGTGAGATTGTCTGGGATCAAGTGGATTTAAGAACCAGGGATCTCATAATTTAAATAAAAGGCATACCCCATGGGTTAGGCTGCAAAGGCAACATCCTCCATGATTTTTGGCACGCGTTTCTACTTTGTGCTCTGATATGTATGCCTTGTGGAATCCTATATTTGCAACCTCTCTTGGCTTCTCTTAGCGTGCTATCATCGCAGTTACGACTTCCAGCTTTTGTAGCAAAACGTTTCCCTCTTCTTTTCGCTGCTGCTGGTTGTAAATCCGCAGAAAGTATGAGCTCCAATTTCACCTTAGCAATCCAGGAAGGAATGAAACTGATTTCTGAAAGCTCAGCATTCACGTTCCCCCCTTTCCAGCTGGGTTCAAATCAGAGATTTCAAAAAAGAAGACCACAAATTCCTTCCGTGTCTTGCCTCCTTCAAACTAGCACATGTGGGGGTTTCAAGTTTACTTAGCTAGAGCCTAATGGAGTTTATTTTGTCTAGGCTATTCTTTTGAAGGCAACACGTGCTGCCTTAATCTCTCCTTTTAACTCAAATGTGTTGCATCATGCTACTAATATTAAGAAGCTGTGCTTCTGAAGGCTTGGGGAGCCTACATACACCCCAAACCATTTCTTTTTCTTTTTTCAAAAAGAGAGAAGATTATGTACTGCTCTCTCTAAATCTGAATCTGACTCTTCAATTGCTACTTTCACTGATTGGGGCAGGTTGTGTTGCAACTAGGTCATAACAGCCATAACTGGATATGTGAGATACACCACAAAACAAAATTCAAAACCAGAAATCATTACAAAACAAAATTCACAACCAGAATCATTTGTATTTCTACTTAACTTAAAAATCATACTACCAAAGGTGTGAGATTAGTAGGATACAAAACACATGGAATCATGCCCCACTTCTGTTGATCCGGGAGGACGTGCGAAGTTTAGCAGACAAAGGGTCTCACTAGATGTGATTTCAGCAAGATATGGAGATCACCTTTGTTGATCTAAATTCATTGGGAACCCCGGGACCAAGCTGCCAGTTAATCATCAAACAGGTCCACGCCGATTAGAATACTAAAGGCCAACCCAGTATGATCGGCCATTGGTGTTGTGTACCGGAGAAGAGAGGGGGGAGGACACGCACCATTCATACCAAACCTGTCCATTTACAGTAAAACAAGATCAGTATTGGTGTGGACAAAAGCCAACCAAGAGTCCCACAAAACCAATACGACACATGTCCACCTTGCTCTTTAGACTAAAAATCCAAAACTACCCAAATTATGTTCAAAAAAGTAAGGCCTCGAGATACCTTTGTGGAGCCACAGCACCGCCATAGATGAACTTCTAAAGGAACACCCTGGGGAACGCAAACTGGAGTCCTTAGTGGGAAAAAGATGGGAAACCTGCTCAAGTTCAACAGAGGAATTAGTCGGATTCATAGTAAGACCCACATTCTTAGAAAACTGGCATCCTCTCTACCCCGTAGTACATAATTTTCTTCGTGTGAAGATGTAAAGTAGTCCCTTAAAATTTATGTGCAAAGAATAGCCTAATAAGTGTTCGCCATGTGCTTCATGTGGAATGAATTGGCATCAAAAAGAAGTAAGGAAAGGAGAGGGAGGGGATAAACTTAGAATAAGAAATTTTTAATGCAGTCTAAACATTTGTGATCATGGGGAAGCTTAGTGATCTCCACCAATTTCACTAACATGTGTGCGCATCTAAAGGAATGAGCTTGCAAGATTTGGGAGGGAAAATAAGTTTAACATAAATGGAATAAGGTGTGTAGATTTAGGGGGTTTTGAGAGAGGAAAAATGATTGGTGATAGTTATAGGAGCGACTCCAATCAAGGAAGGAAAGAAAAATTCACCAAAGTGTCGAGAATCTCAACATCAGAAGCATATCAGAGGTCAGCAACTAATAACTACAGCAGTTGCTGTTAAAAGAATTGCATGAAAAATGACTACCTACCAGCTAAACATGTTAGGTGTTGCTGTTGATGGCTCAATACCAAGGTGTATGTCTTTATAAAGTGTTGCATCAAAGTAACCAGCAAATCCTATCATCAATAAGAGAATGAAAATTAGGAGATAACTATTCATATTGGAATAAATAGTTAAGGGTGTGTAAATCCATACTCAAGTATCAATATACCATGCTCTTGAAAATATATTTTGCTTCACCACACAAAATATCTACACTCGTGCATTTTTACAAAAGGAAAATATTTACTAAGGGTGTACAGCTAGTGGTCAAGTTTCATAAATAAACCATGATTTCAAGAGATATTTTGCTAGTGCACAAAATATCTTTGTTCATACTCCAAACAATGATTTTGAATCACAGCATGCCTCAGCTAGATCACCATCATCTCAGAGTAGCCTAATTCAAGTTTCTTGCGAAATTATGCAACCCAAAGTTTGGAACGATTTCCAGCATCACAATCTTGCAAACAAAGATACTAATTAACTTCAGAAAAAGAAGGGAAAATATAGCTTAATTTACATACCATGAACCATTGCAGATCCAGTGTCGCAAGGTATCTCAAATTGAAGCTTTTTGTACCGGTCATTTCTTTTATTAGTTGAGTAGCAAGGATGATCAAAGGTAAAAACCTAACAAGAAAAACCACCAGTTCATTCAATTTCTCTGATGATTTACACCACAAAAAGAGTAATAAGGGAAACACTTCTCCATGTTATTGTTAAGTATTAGGTCCAGACACAAAAGTTATGATATTTCTTTTTCATAAGCAGCCATACACAATCAAAGGATGATCAGTCTGTTCAGCAAGTGGTGCCCAGATTAGGGAATTTCAGTCAATGGCACACAAGATCCATCTTTTTAGCACTGATTTTGGTTAAAGATCAAAAGCACACAATTCCCCATATTACACATAGCCAGCTGGCCCAGGAACTTTCAACAGTTCAGCTATCAGAAGATTTGTTACTACATAATATGCTTCAAGAACCATTAACTTACAGGTTGGGAAGATGCAAGCCTTGATATCCGATGCAGTTTAACGACATAGGCAGTTTCAAAGTGTACCAGATCGTTATGTGACTTGATCTGTGACCCAAAGAGAATGAGAAAAGATTGTCAACAAAAATATATCGTGCAGTTGCAGAGAACTTGGAAGAAAAATGAAATCATAGGACTGAGAATACAAGAATGTACATCATTATATAGCTTTGATGCCGTAATGGGTTGGATGAAGCTTGTATACCTACAAAAGGAAAGGGACAAATTAAAAACAAAATCACCCTTTTTTAAAGTAATTTTCACGAAGTATGTAAAAACCAAAAATAAACATTCAGCCACATTGCCACAGTTCTCACAATGCCCATACTACTATTCCCACCGAGAATTAAAGCCTTGTATAACCCATAATATGTTTCAAAGAGGGGTGTGGCCATCACTTGGCTACATACAAACTCAGTGTGTTTATAATTCTTTTTGTGAGAAGGGTTAAAAAGGAGCAAGTATTGGTCTATCACTGCAGTAGATGGCAAGCCAGTGACAACCATTTACGGATTTCCCAGTTTTAGGTAAATGACCCCGTTACAACCTTTCTCAAAAAACATTGGGTGGATAAGAGCAATTTAAGCCCAGATGCCCCACGTCATGCATGTAACAGAACATTATATAGAGATTTAAGTAGAGTATCTTTTCATGAAACAAACCAGAAAATCCATTGCCAAAAATTAAAAACTTGCTACATACAAGGAAGGAATTGAGATTCCATCAGGCTTCAAAAATCTTTGTGCACCATCCAGACACTCGGGTGATAATTCATTGTCTCCAAACGAACCTAGGAGCTCACTAACCTAAATAAAAGTAAATAACAAGATCAAGATGCCATCTATCATTCACAGGCTATTCCAAAAAAATGGAGTAAAATATCACAATACCAGAATGTCAGCTTCCTCGGGAGCAACCCAAGAGCGCATGTCAGAGGAAACTATAGTTACAATATTGCCCCAGCCCTCCAGCTTAACCAAACTCTGTCAAATATATTTATGCAGGCTCAGAACAAGCTTGCTGATGTGAACACTTGACCGCAAGATATAGTGGGAAAGAATACAGCCCTTCAATAAGGTATCTAAGCAACGGAAGCAATAACATGTAGAAGTACGAAAAACCAAAGTACGAAATTCATCAGTTATATATTGCAAGCTACATGCAAATCAACAAATACGTAGGCATGTGTACTTTCACCATATGAAATGAACTACATCGGAGAAATATGCCAAGAATATCTTACATGAAGTGTAACAACAGCATTTGGATTTTTTTCTACAGCATAGACTTTCAATTTTCGTCCCGTCTCCTCCGCAGCCTATTAACAGTATTCAGAAAGTATGAATCTATTAGTTAGAATATTCATATAAACAACCACCACTAAGCTTTTATCCCACTACGTGGGGCAATCATTAAGTGGAATCTCTATGTAGAACAACATGCAGACCTGCAATGAAGCTCGAACTAGAGGTCCTCGGCCAGCACCAACAACCATCACTATCTGCAATGAATAAGATGAAGGATAAGTTGAGTTTTTTACAAAGGGGTGCCTTTATAGCTATCAAAATTGAACATTTAGACATTCTTATTGCAATGCCACCCTACAACCAACCACCTAATTAAAGTCGTCATTTCCCTTGTTCTTGTACAAAATAAAATTAAGATAGTAAAGTATCAACTATCAACTCACAGCCCTCTAGTATCTGTGTGCAACAATAGGGACATAAGGGATTTGTGATCAAAATAGTTGGTCCAAATTGAAGACACTTAAACACAAATGAAAGTAATAAATAAGGTATACCATTAACAAATTATGTCATTACAGAGTTTTACAACGCCAACTATCACCATCTATGTTCAGTGAAACTGCAACAAATCCTGTAGTTTGGAAAATTTTGGTCATCAATTTTTAAAATGAATTTATAAAAAAAACTCACTTGTTTTATATGCATTCACAATTTTAGTCTGTAAAACATATGCAAAATATTTGCCACATGTATCAATTAAATATCTGAACTTCAATATAAGTTAGAGCTTGATTGTAAAAGAGATTGATTCAACAACCAAGTCGTAATCCAACATGATAAGGGAATAAACAACAACGCAAAAAGGAGACTAATAAAGACATTCAAAAATTGAGAAATTTTAATCAAACTATCGAAACCACCAACTCCACATGATTTTATGATCCAGAGTTTTAACTTCAATAACACACAACCATTTGCAATTCTTTTAGGCTTTGGGTGGACTTATGATGATTTTAATTATCAACAAGCTACGAGAGTACAAGCATATGCTGAGTATGTAACAACTTCAGGGTGAGCTTTTAGAATGTTGATTGTTAGAAATTGATTGATACTATTTAAGAATATTCCAGTTCACTGCAATTTTAAGAATAACTTTATTTCTACTGGACAAATAAGACCCAACATAGCTTCTCAAACTTTTCCTATTACTTCCCCGACCTTCACGTTTTGCATGTATTCACTATTTGAGTAATGCAACAAACACTTCCTTTAAAAAGAATTAGTGTACATAGTAGGCTTGCCATCTCTTGCATGTACATTATGCACTCATAAATGGATCATGAGAAGGATTAAGGGGAAAATGAGGAAACCTAGTACTTTTTATACTAATGACTTAGACCATCTCCAAGGAGCTAGAGCTAAATCATGCTCCTTAGCTATTTTAGCAAATGGAAAGCAAAATACACAACTCTAACCACTAGCTAAAGTTGTAGCTAAAATAGCTATTTTTATAGTTAGTGAGGATCATCCACATGTTTTAAGAGTTAACCCACTATCTATCTTTATAGAATCCACTAAAAATAATTGCCCTTCCAACTCACTAACATTGGCCTCCTTTGATATGGCACTTGGTTTTAAGAAGTGTATTTTTGGTGGGTGAAGTGAAAGGTTAGTTGAAGGGGTGTTAGAGGGTTTTTGAAACTAATGCAAAGCTTAAAGATCCTCTAATAATGCAAAGTTGAAGGGCATTATGGGTTTTTCAATTTTTTGTCCCCCTCCAGATAAGGAAATATTGTAAGAGAGCCATTAATAAAAAAACATCCCTATATAGAAATTGAGCCAATGTTAGTTAACCGGAGGGGGAGTATTAAACTAATTATCCACTGGTTAAAATAACCAGCATGGTCGGAGTGTCGAGTTGAAAATGGCTATCTAAAATAACTTTAAGTGATTTGGCTAGCTAAAATTTAGCCAGCATGGTTGGAGATGCTCCTCTTACAGTAGTTGTAGTAGATGCTTCCTCATCAGGAACCCTTTCCAGCAAAGCTTTAGAAACTGCTCTTTGGTACTGCAAGATGAAGATCAAGCAAAAGAAATTAGTTCATCGGGTTTTAATGGTAAAGGGGCTAAATAAAAACTAACATATAAGTGACAAGCTAGCACACAATGATCTCTTTTGGAAGCTGACACTTGACTCATTATAGAGAAGGGGAAAAAACTCACTGCATAACAGCTTAAATTTTCTCTCCTGATTAAGCTACACTTGTACCTAGGTGGCCTTACTCGGTATTTATGAGCATAGCAGCACTATAGCATACATAAACACTGTGATGAAATCTTGACTTAAACATACCTGTGTGTACTTCATAGTGTCCTTCTCAAAAGTCTCATATGTTTGGGCCTCTAGATTATCCATGAGAGGCTGGAATGAACCAAAAATATAATCGTACCATTTCCGTGTTAAGAATGTCCAGCACCCAGAAACCAAACACAGAAATAAAGCAGACAAAGACCTACTTACTTGCAGAGGTGATTGTAGGTAATCCCTGTACCCAATCTGGTAGAAAAGAACAAGTCAAATGACCTGTGATGATTAAGCTGTAGTTCATGCAATGCTTTGGAACAAATCACTACCTCAAAACGCTCCTGCTCTGGAAGAGGATCCATCTTTTGATACAGATATGCAACATAGTCCAAATATGACCGTAGGGGATGTTGGTTAACACCTGACTATGAAAAAAAATCAGTATATTAAAAGCAATATGCATGGTGACCAGTCGATCAATAATTCATGACTCCTACATACAAATGTTCCATCATTAATTTCACTAAAAAGACAGCTAAGACGTACCGTCATTATTTTTATCAGAATCATTGGCCTTAGAATCTAGACTTAATAACTGAAGACCATGTGCTTGATCCCCAGAAATCACGACCTACAAAAGTCCATGGTAGAACAAACATTAGGCGAAAATCAAGACAAACCAATAAATTGCACTATGCAAATACTACTTCAGCCCAATAATGGTCACATTCGCTGTTTTTAAGTTCAAAGAAAATTCCATTGACATAGGCCAGCAGATCAACAAGTTAGAACTCTCTATATACATTGTAACTTTTACTTGCATATATCAAGTTTTTTCATAACTTTCTACACTATGAAGAAAGAATTGGACAAACGCAATTTTACAACCGTGTAAAAGCAAACTTGATACTTTAAAAGGACAAAGGGGGTATAACAAACGAGTTCATGAATGATCACCAGCACACAATGGTAAAATTGTTGAACAGACAGAATGATGGGAAGTAAGAAATGAACATAATACGTAGTCACAAATAGCATTTCAGACCATAGCAATCAGAGCACAATACCCACTATGTCAACAAGAGTTAAGGAGGTACAGAACAAGATATCAGTGTAATTTATGTAATAATATAAAAGAGTGCTAGTGCTACTTGATTCAAAACTTTAGGGGCAAAACACAGTCATGCGCACTTGTAAGGTTTTCAGCGATTTATACCCAAAAAGAGCTACAAATTTTCAAGAAAGACATCATAAAAGTAGTACAAAGGTTGTCAACCAAAGGCACCTGAATTGAATTGTTGAAAAATGCTTCCATCAATTTTTGGTGACGCTTTGATAGACAAG
>JAULKM010000007.1:10000248-10030026 GCA_032355605.1 Rubia tinctorum
ATCAAAGGTAACCAGCACGCACAAATCAATTAACTTAAGATGTGTATAAACGTTGTACCCTCTTCACACATTTATTCGCATTGCATCTCATTGATTCCTTCACGCATTGCTTATTAACACAATTTGCCGTGGGTAGACTAGTCCAAATCACACTTTTTACTGTATAATACTCATATCATATCGAATTTCATTCTCTCCTATCTAAAATCCACTCCCTTACAGTTACTTCCTTCTAATTTTATTCTTACATATAATTGTGGGAAATTTGAAAGGTGGCAAAGAAAAAGAGGGATGGAAGGAGTAAGGAAAAAGTTCAGAACTATGAGCCTAAACATTTAGTAGCTTAAACAATACTTAAAACCCATATGATAACAAAAAAGTATATCGCATTTGAACTTATGGTTACATCAGTTAGTAGCCTGTGACCAGAAAAACCCATACCAACAACATGACCGCTCCATTGGGAGGGGCTCAGATCCAAGTCTGAACTAGCAAATGGCAGAACACCTCCATTAGCACCATTTTGTGCTAAGCTGGGCCTGTAAGTTGGGTCCATCTGCATTACGAGAATTTCAGATGTGAGCTAACAGAAACTGATACTAACAATCAAAGATAATATTACTGCTCAGTTAAACCAGAAATATTTTGTACTAATAGGACTAAAATACACAGCAGCGATACCCCCAAAAGCATGTAGAATAATAATAATAATAATAATAACAATAAAGTTTAAAAAGTTGAGAATTTAGAGTGATCATAAATTCTACAGAGAAGAGGACAATTACTATCATCACTTAGTGTCAAACACCCAGAGAGGTAACTCTTAGAAAGTCTAACATCAATGACAAGGTTTTGTAGCTGTGATGTTTTTCTCATATTTTAATAAATCCCCCTGTAAAATAGTGTTTACACTTATCCAGGACCTAGGTAGAACCTGAACTACTATTTATAATATGGATCTGATCTGAGCAAAAACTCGTTGATTTCTTGTAAGAATCCAACTTATAATGTAGTGTCAAGTGCTTTGAGAAAACCAAAAATTAATTGGAGTCTCTCAACATTAGGGCAATTCAACACAAGAACAGACTGCTATTGGTGAATTACTGACCATTCACACATGGTAATACAGCCCCAAGGGTTGATACGGGTATGAGTGGCTAATTAATCACCAAAAAATGCATGGCAAATTAGCATTAAAAAGTTCATCAAGTTTGCATACAAGGTGCAAAGAATCCCTATTCGAGGTTATCCATCAAAAGTTGTTACTGGTTTCTTTTCCAATCCAATTCATGCTATACAGTACCTCAAGTTAAGCAAAAAAAAATTACATATCTGAGATGTTGGGACACAGCTTTGTATCAATACCTACATGAATCTAAATTACAATGTGCATCAAGTGCCTTCGAGAAAAAAATGAAATTAATTACAATATTTTCAGTGAAGGCAATTTAACACAAGATACTCTAGGTGAAATACTGACCATTCACACATGGTAATGCCACAGCCCCAAAGGGTTGACATTGGTGTGAGTGGCTAATTAAACACCAAAAACATTCATGACCAAATTAACTTGATAAAACTCATTAGATCTCTAATTTAAAGTTATCCATCATAAAGGTGGTTACAGGACCTAAAATTGATCATAAATTCTTCTCAATGCTACGAACTTGAGACACAACTTTGTATCACTACCTACGAGAATGAAATAACAATGTCGAACCAAACACCTTTGAGAAAGCCTGAAATTAATTGCAATGTTCTCAATGTAAAGGCTATTTGGCACGCAATACACTGTAGGTGTAATACTGACCATTCACACATGGTAATGCCGCTGCCCTAAGGGATTGGCATTGGTGTGAGTGGCTAATTAAACACCCAAAGAATCCCCAATTAACTTCAGCAGAGCTCATAACGTTTCCCTAATTCCAGGAGGAGCTAAGACTAAGCATAAATCTTCTCTGTCCTAATTAGCTTAAACCAACAAAAAAACTAACTACTTCCTTCCTCCGTTCTCTTTTAGGGTTGTTCTTAGCCTAAGGACTCTCATTTTCCATTGCTAATATCTTCAACTGCGTACAATTAAAGGTTCTAAAGACCGCTCAATTACAATGTAGTGTCAGGAGCCCATGAGAAGATGATTTCAATGTTCTCAATGTCAAGGCAGCTAAACACAGGGCATATACTCTGGGTGATATACTGACCATTCACATACGGGAAATGCAACCGCAACAGCGCATCAATGTGAGTGGCTAATTAATCACCGTAAATCAACTTAACTACAGCACATACACACACGTAGTATCAATTGCATTGATGCTTGAGGAAATGAGAGGCAATAGAGACTGACCAGAGGGGCGACCATGAAGTCAAAGCCGCCATTAATGCTAACGGAGAGAAGCTTGGGCATGTCATCGCAGAAATGGGTCTCAACTCCGCAGTACCTGGACTCGCTTCTCTCGTCGCCACTTCTTTCTCCGAGCGGCATTTTCTTCTTCAAGCAGCACAGTAGAAAACAACGCGACCGAGGGAGGAGGGTTTTACTAAGGGTTTTAGATGGGGTCTTTATACTACTAGGTCTGGCCAACCCCGGGGCTTACTTCAGAAAGAAAAATTGAGATTAGGGTTGTTTGGATACATTTTCTTATTTTTTATATTATTATCAAGCATTGGCCTAGTTGTCAATGGTTACCACCCTCCCCACTCAAATTTCATAGCATCTTTTTCACAATTATTAAAAAGATATCTTTGATCGTTAATATATTCAACTACGTGTAATAACGGCAAATAAATAATTAATGGTTAGAAACTAGTTGTTACGACGAATCCAACAATATTACATATGATGGTATTATTGTTTATCTTTCAAATATGTGGTCAAAGTTGGGTAGTGAATAGTCTCAAAAGGTGAATTGTGAAGTTTGAACTGGGACAACGGATGTAAGGTGGATAGGACGTGTTACAATTGTTTACGAACGGGGCTAATAAGTGAGCCTCGTTCGTTAGCAATCTATCAACTTTAATAATTTGTAGTTAAGAAAAAGTCATTCCTATGATATGGATTTCTCTGGCGAGTAGTCTGGCATTCGGTGGGATACCCGGGTAGTTTTTTATGAATTGCACAATTTGTGTTTGTTTTCAGATGGGTTATCTTCTTGGAGCATGCCTCTTTAAGTGGCGTTAAAATTGCTAGTAGCTCCGCTTGTAGTGCGGATAATGCTCTAATATGCTTTGTTCCTTGCCATTGTAAATTGTTCCCTTGGATAAATACACATCTGGTTATCGCCCCCCTGCTTGATTTCTCACACCACTGGCGTCTGTTTTAATTCATGTACGGGTGTTCTATGGTTGGTTGTTTGTGGTTTTATTCCCTTTTCGTATTAGTTCGATGTCTCAAGCCATCCGCGTCTTATATGTTGGTTCTTCTTGTGTTAGGGATTGTTGATGCCTTAGGGTTCGAAGTATCTGTGTTGTTGAAAATCACACATGTCACGCCCGGGGGGGTAGTTGCATGTTGTTGTGCCCAGTGTTTGTTTTACAGACGAAGCTTCCTGCTCCATCATCATTTTGTTCCTTGTGCACGAAATAGCCCATATGATTACACATACGAGTTCCTTGTCTTCCTTTAGTGGGGTCACTTTGAACCACATATGTACCTAGTTTCCAAAGGATGTCGTTGGGGGCGCTAAAATCTAGACCCAACCCGCTGCATCGCCATACTCTTCTTGCAAAATCGCACTCGAAAATGATGTTTTCCATTGACTCCATGCTGATTGAACATAATTGCCATTTCGTTGGTATGCTATAAATGGTTGTACACGTTCCTTGTATCATTCTCTATATGAGAAACTTAATCTTTTCGGGTATTTCACTATGCCAGGCTGTTTCCCACATCATTGTGGTTGTGATACCTCAATGTTTTTGTGGAGGATGATGGTGTGCTTTTTAAACTATTTTTCCATCTCATATGGTATCCTGATTTCACTTTATACTTCCCCAGTTCGTATATTTTCCACGTTTAATAGTAATCTTTTTCTGAAACTATATCTCGTAGTGTGTATCTTTGTTATCTCCCTAATTTATTATTGTGGGAATAAAACCCTCAGTAGTGGCATCATCTACTTCTTTTTGTTGACAATTAGATCGCTTACTTTAAACTAGAGTCTTAGTAGGATTTGACCTTCTAAACAACATGAATCTAGCTGATTTGACCTAGGGCTGTAGTAAATCCTCATGATGGGGATACACCTCACTATCACATTCCAGTACACACATCTTGTCAGTCAACATACACTTTCTTTAGTCTATAACGCCGATGCATGGAAACCCAAGCAGAAGGGTCTCGAATAACTATTGTAACTTCCATAAAGACAAGGGTTACAACACACAAATGAGTGCTTTCAACTCATTGACGAGATTGAGAGATCCAACAATAACATATTGCTCCAGGAATATGTTCTCTCCTCACGAGCACAAAAGGATCGATAGAATGCCAGTCTCAGGATCAAAATCCCAGTTGAATGCAGAGGAGTAACGGTAGGCCGAATAAGGCACCAAGAGGCCACTCCGACCATTAATATAATCAACAATACAATTGAAATCCACATGATCACAAACAAATGATCATGTTAGGCGAAGAACCATTATCTTTTCAAAGATTGATCTGCTACCCAATCATGCCTCGCACTCTGATCCCATGGTGATAACTTCCGACATCGGAGATGCCTTAGTTAAAAAAGTATTCATTGACAACGGGAGTGTGGTGGAGGTCATGTTTGTTACCTGTTTTGATCACCTAGGGCTCAACAGTATGATTTACAGAGGTCAGCATCACCATTATCATGATTCACCAGGGTGGTTTATATGTCTGTGACCATCAACGAGGGAAGGAAACATAGTACCATCGATGGCAACTTTACCATTGTGGACATCCCCTTAGCTTTCAACGTAATCATGGGACGACTATGTATAAGTCATGTCAGAGTCATCTTGTCACCATATTGTCTGAAGTGAAACTCCCCATGGAGAATGATATTTCCACAATAAGGGGAGATCATGCAATAACCAACATTGTATGATGGTAGCTTGGAATGAGCTTAATGGGATAGAGGCAATCAACACCATCCACAAAAAAGTTGTAGAAGCTTCACCTATCGACGTGGAAAAAATGCTTTTCTGATCACCAATAACCGTGGAATTTGGTAAATCCATGCTAGTTTGAGTGAAAAAAATAATTACAACTTCTACTCAATGAATATCTTAATGCCTTCTCGTGACATGTTTTTGACCTAACAGAAGTCCCAACAAATTTAACAGTACACCACCTTAACATTGATCCTACGACCAAACCCATTGTACAAAGGAGACGAATGTTGACCCCGAAAGTGGGACAACAATCAAAGAAGAGGTAATGAAATTACTCAAAGCAAGTCTAAAAGGTGGGCTACTCGAAGTGGCTAGCCAACCCAGACATGGCTAATTTTTTTGTACGGAGGATGGAGAATGTGCATCAAATTCACTGACTAAAACAAATATTGTTCGATGAAAACTACCTACTCCCTTCGATTGATTAGCTCTAAGCTATATTTGGGTACCAGATGTTGGCCTTCTTCGATGCCTATAAAGGTTATCATCAAATCCTTATGACCGAGAAGGAAATACCTCACTCAACACAAACACAGGGACATTTTGATACAAAAAGATGCCATTTGGGCTCAATAATGCAAGAGTCACGTATCAACGCTCGCTGGATAAAATATTTAAGTAGCAGGTCGGTAGGAACGTGGAGATATACATGGACAACATGATGGTCAAGAGAAAATTATACATAGACTTATTCGACAACTCGAGATAGACATTTGAGCGACTCTGAAACACAAATTTGAACCTCAACCCATCAAAATGTACCATTGGAGTAAGGGTTGGGAAATTCCCAGGCTTCATGATATCTAACAGATAAAGTCATTCCATAGAAGGTCGATATCATCCTCAAAATGCAGGGCCCCAAATTGGCTAAAGAAGTTCAGTGCCTCGCGGTTTCCCTATCCTCTATGACCTGGCTATCATCAAAGGGAGCCGAAACACATCTTCCCCTTTTCCAGAAATTAAACAAAGCAAAGAAGTTCAAATGTACAAACGAGTGTGAAACCGTTTTTGAGTAGTTGAAATATCACATTCACTCCTTACCAACAATTATGAAGCCTGAAAAAGGATATGTGCTTTACTTGTACGCCTCATCAACTCGGGAAGCAATAGCACAATGTTGATCAAGGAAAAAGATTGGCATCAACACCCTATCTACTTTGTCAGTAGAGCCTTACAGGGGTCGGAAACACGCTATGTTGCACTGCAACGGCTTATCCTGGTGTTGGTACATGCAACTCGGTGCTTACAACCATAATTCCAAGCCCACTAAATAGTATTACTCACCAATCATTCGATCCCCCCATGTACTCCTTAAACTTGACACATCAGGTGGAATGATGAAATAGGCGGTCAAGTTAGGCGAGCACGACATCCAGTACAACCCTAAAACAACTATTAAATGCTAAGTCTTGGAGGAAGAGTTGCTCCAAGACTTGCTCATCATTGACGATCTACTAGAAGAGTTGCTCATCAATGACGATCGAAAATGGTAACTATTGGAGGAAGTTGAGCAGGAATTCTCTTAACTAACCCAGACAGGAAATATTCCATGCGCTTTATGTTTGATCTTCGAACCCCAATAACAACTAAAAAATCGTGTATGGAGTAGCACCGTTGTCAATTTAACTCCCTTTATCTCATCCATTTTTACACAGTTTTCTTTTTCGTCTGCCTTGGACAAATCTTCATACTTTCTCTGTATTAAGAAAAAAAAACTTATTAAATGACATACTTACCCTTGAAAAAATAAAGTTTTACATTTAAAACACCCTCTTTATACGGACTACGCCACCCACCCCCTATCCCAATTCAAATTACACACTTATTTTTTTACACGACTCTCTGTTAAAATTTGACTACACATTTGAATAATTATATGAACAATAATATTATCGTATGTTAAAAAGTTAAATTCACCTTGACTAATATTATTTTTAAAATATCAAATTTTTATTTACCATTATTATAGTAATTAAACGTATTAACGGTCAAATATGTATTTTTTTAAAGTAACGATACTTTTCCGAGACACACGTATAAATTATTCTATCCTTATCATGAACGCCATCCAGAACCTTCCGATTATCTAATATCATTCACAGCCGTTCGATTCAATGACCAGCTGTCCCACATGTATTATGAGTCAATTGCCGACACCAAAATATTCGCCTAAGTTTCAAAAAATAATAATATTCGCCTAGGACTTATTCTCAGCCATTGGATATCTTCCTATCTTTCGGTCTTAGCCGTCCGATCTCCTCTATCCTCTATAAAATATGTGCTTTTCGTTCTCCATCTAAACCTTCATGTACTCACCGTGTTCCCTTCCACGGCCTCAAGGTTTGATATTTTCTTCTTACTGATTAATTGTACGTAAATAACGATCATCATCATCTTCACACACAACTGTAGATCGTTTGTCGGCGTACAGGTTGAGTGTTGTATCGGGTAGGTTTTTGTTGATCAATCGATCTGCTCGTTGGCTATTGCATATTGTGGATGATACGTGTTGTGTTTTTCCGTGGGATGGCGCAGAAAATCAGGTATACATGTTTTTGTTAGTTGTTTGTTTTGATCTTACATGACTCGATGCATATAATCTGAAGTCTAAACCAACGATAGTTGATTGAAATTACGTAGCTACTATATTTTCTTAATTAGAATTGAATTGAGTGAAATCATGATGTGTGCATCAACTGTTTTGTTTTTGCATAAGGATCTGAACAGTGAACATAGTTAGAATTGTTCAACTAGAATTGATATTAGATCAAGTTGACATCGCTATGATCTGATTAATATGTTCATTATCATCTGTACTTTGATAGAGGTATTTATGATTTTTGTTTTTGCACAAGGATCTGCACCTAATTAGAATTGGTAATTAGAATATAAATTAGATCTATAGAAAACGATGCAACTCCGATCAATATGTAGCAGTATGTTAATAGTTATCTGCTTTGATGATAGCTGTTAATTATATATTCTGAACTTGGATCATTAGATTGTGCTCCAATGGTTATTCAGACTGCTGAAGGTGATGATTTCTGGAGGTATGATCACGCGGATGGCTGCATCTCCGAAGTATGATGCTTCGAAGGTTTTTTATGTAAGGTTTTGAAATGAGTATAGTAGGAGAACATGGGAGGGAAAATATGTGAATGTGATGTGTAGCCTGTAGAGACGGCCTTTGCCATGTTGGGTGCGCTCGCATGGCAGGTCACGAGCCCTAATAAAAGTTTATTTTGGGTCTGAGGAAGGGAGATGGCACGGGGATTCATTTTTTTATTTGCCCGGCTCCCCCTTCCTCTGATGTGTTTGGTGGTGTGTGTGGTGTTTTTTTCCTCCCTTCCCAGCTTCCGTTCTAGTCCAGAGCTATACCATTGCTCTACCGTAACTCCCAAGCATCGGTTATATTCTTCCATATCACCACGATCTATATCAGGCTTGGATTCAAAGTCATGGATTTTACCCCGGTATACATCCTATTAAAAGGTACATAAATTTCAGTTCTTACTAAAATTTAAATCAATTGATCATAGTTCAGAATATTATTCTGCAACGACAGTTAACCTAACTTTTATGACAATATTACTTCTATTAGAGGCTTTCAGAACTTGCATATTATTCTTTTGCACCTCTAATACGAAAATGATCAATTATCACATTTTATACTCAAATTCTGGCAGTTCACACATTTATGGTCCAGTTATGTTTAATGACAACGGTAACTTGAACTGACATTGGCACTTCCAAGTTTTAATCTGCCTTTCAAGTTTGGATTGACAATTTTTACTTGCATCTCTAACCTGCCTTAAAAGTTGCACAAATTTATTATGTAATTGCTCTTGTAAGCCTTGCACATTAATCAACTGCTTCCACATCCTCTCTCTCACTAATCAGATCCCAGTCAATGATGCACACTCCTGTAATATTGTCATTTTACTCTTCGAGGAACTTCTTTCATAGAATTTTCATCCTAGAATTTTCATCCCGTTCATCAATTTAATTTCTCATTCTATTACATTTACTGTCATTATAATTTCTCATTTTAGCAATTTAATTATTTATATTAGTATTGTTATTTGTAGATTATACATCTGTTAATCTTTTGAGTGCTTGTGCTTTTTCTGTCATTGGCAACATCATGTTTAGCGTGGTAGTAGTATTTTGTATGTAGAGAGGATGATGTTTATAGCATTATTCCTCTATGATGTGCTGTGGGAAATAGTTTGTCCATGTATTCGAAGATGCACGGGACTCTTGACCCTTTTTGTTTAGACAACTGTTGAATTTTTAGCGTGGTCTTCCATCATCTCTGCTGGTATGGTCTGCGCTGTGGCTAAATATGGTGCCACAGAGCTCTGCTTGTTTTGTGCTGCTAGCGAAAGTTGGATGCGTACCTTTGGATTTTGTTATCCTGTTGCCCATCTTATGTGGATTAAAGGCTTGCTGTGGGAGATTGTTGATGCTGGTGGAGGATACCGGTGAGGGTTGCTGTGGATGCTGCTGAATGATGAAGGGATGATGCTGGAGGACTTTCCTCAAGGCTGACTGGATGCTGGTCTCAGTTACTCCTATGGTTTGCTGCATTTTTTTTTGTTTCTGGCAGCGCTCTGTTCCCGGGAAGTGCCGAAGTGCCATGCTTTGTTCCTGTGAAGTGGCTGCTACAATCACTTTATACAATTTATCCGCTAACCTTTTATGACTGAGCGGTTCAGAACTTTATATGATTACTCCACCTGGCGTTGTCTCATCATTCTCTCTTTCGCCAGAGTCCAGTGGGTAAATTATATTATGGTAAATTTTATTACGTTTTATTCTGAAGCATATACATGTGAGGAAGAATTTGGGAGTTCTAATAATTAAAAAAAGTGGAATGCATGTATTTTACTACTTCGAGTTGGTACAGTTCATGGGAATAAAGTCACTGGGATATTTGGAATCTTAACATTTATGGCGTCTCTTCTTGTGCTGCTTTTGGCGTGTTTCTTGTTTTGTTACGAGTTAGGTGGCTGAAGCCTGTAATCTTGGAAGCAACCTGATGGATGTTAGACCCAATGTACGGCGCCACTGATCGTATTTTGAAGTCATGTATTTGGCCTAGGATTACCCTCTTAATTTCTCAGTGCTATCATATATTTGATCCAGTATATAGCTCAGAATGTTTCTAGCCTTTGTTTCTTTTTCTGTTTGTCTGTTTTAGAATTTCAGAACTGGTCATGAAAGTTTTTTTTTTTTTTTCATGTTTGGAGGTTTCAACTATTAGTCGAATTGAAAACGGAAAATACTTGATAGGATTGGCTATAATTGTAAAACTTGCAAACCTAAAATTCTATCTTTACTTGTAAGGAAACTAATCTTTTTAAGCTTCAGGGGTTTTGTTCGAAGTAACTTTGTGATTTCCTACTGACTTGATATTTCAGAAGCCCAATAGCCCGTTTTGTCATGTGAGCTTTTCCTAGTGTAGCCTGGTTGATATACTACTGTGTTATTTGGATGGGTCCATGAGCTCAAATTTGGTAGAGCGCTCAAATACTACTTCATGATTTGAGAGGATGGTGGTTCGAGCCCACCTGGATCCTTTTGATTGTTATTTTCGTTGGTCTTCCGTTGAAATTAATGTTGTTTAGTTGTCTGTAAATAAGTTCGTCACCGGCACATGTTTACCAGATTATTGGACTGCATTGCCAATAACCTAACTCTGTTTCTCAATGATGTACTTGCCAGGGTTGCAGGTTCTTTACCGCCAGTCTTGAGAGAGGTTCTTTACCTTGCTGATCATTCTTTCCTCAGCTGGAGATCATGAAGACAATGAGGCAATTTCTTGAATTCTATAAAAAAACATCCTTCCCTTGTGAGGAGTGTTTCTAGGAATGTTCAGGGACCAAGCTAATATGCCATGAATCTGTGCAAGGGCAATTATGTCAGTTTTTGAGATATTTATTTATATTTTGAGATATGTTAGTAATTTTTTTCAAAATTATAAAAATTTCGTTGCAATAAATAGAAATAAACATTAAAGAGTGGGTCTCCTGACAGACAGTCGGTCCATAAACTTATGAACAGTCCACTTATTTTTTATTTATACACTGTATTTGTTAAATTACGTACTAAATTTAGAAATTTAAAAATAATTTTTTTACTTAATGTATTTTTATATTTTCACATTCAAATACACATTATTACTTGTTTTAATTTTTAAAATGCAATATTTAAATTTTATAAAATATATATAATTTAAGGTAAAAAGCATAGCGTGTTATAGAAAGGCCGGGTTTCCTAAAACTTTCTCAACATGAAATTATTCTATTAAGGCCATGTTTTCTAGACTTATCTGAATTGAACCGAACCAAGAATTGTGATTAAAGGAAGCTAAATTTCATCAAATTGTATTCTACGTAGTACTGAAAATGAACTGAATTGAAATGCAGATAAACTCTGGAGAAAAAGACATAATTACACTTATTATAAAATTACACAAACTCTTGTTTTAGTCAGCCTAAACTTTAGACCATAGTTTGTTGTGCAATTATTCAAAATTTCATTTGGGATGAGATTTTTAAAAATATGTTGATAATTTCAGGGATCTATTGTGCAATTATCAAAATATTATATATATCACAAAAATAACAAAATTTTCTTTTTTTCCTCCTTCGATCGAAAACCGCCTCAAGCCAACAGTTATCACCGATTTATGTCGGATATCAACCAGTTTTTCATCAGATTTCTGACGCTTTCGTTGGATTTTCGTACGCCTCCGTCAATTTTGCTGACACTTCTTCTGATTTAAATCATGAACCTGCGTACAACAGTCCATGAACTCTGGCTAGGCCTGAGTTGAGCTCTGGAAATTTATGTCGGCGATGCCTCCAGATTGGACGACGACAACGCTACTGGATTCAACGACGATGCTTTGATCGACGACGACGCTTCGATCGACGATGACGGTGGTGTCTGGCTAAGTCGACGCGATGACGAAGGTGTTGCGACGATGACAGAGGAGTCCTGCGACGACGAGGAAGCAAAACGCGATGAAGAGAAAGGTTCGTGAGATGCATGCGCCCGAAGGAAGAAGATGACACGCGTGCATCTGACGCGCTACCGGAGGTGACGATAACGATGAATTGCAATGGTGGCGAACGACAACGGCGACAGCGGAGCTGAGTTTCGGCGTCTGAGAGGTGAGCTTTAATTTTGTGTTTTTTTGAAAACTTGTTGAGCTTTAATATTTACTTGCTTGAGCTTATGGTTAGAAAAATTGTTTGGTCTATTGGTTAGTTCTCTTATTGTAAAGGTTAGAGGTCCGGGGTTTGAATCTCACTATAATATTTTATTTTGAAGAATTTATGTTCTTGATGTAAATGATGAGCTTTAATATTATTTGACTGAGTATATGTTCACTAGTGAGTCTTTGGTGTCTTGTTTATTGCTTTAGGTTTTAAGGTTAGAGACCTAGGTTCAAATCTCACTGGGTCTTTTTTTAGAAGAATTTTTGTTATTCAGAAACTGTAGCTTTTTGTAGTTTTTTCCCTCTCTTATGTTGATATTTTTCATTATTCGGGTGTGATTTAATTGATATGGGTTGATGTTTTTAGTTTTTTGGGCGATATGGATTGATATTTGTAGTTTTTATTATTATTTTCTAATGTTGATGTTTTTCATTTTTTGGCTGGAGTTTTGGTAATAGAAGTTGATGTTTGCAATGTCTTTTTCCTTATGTATATGTTTTTCATTTTCCGAATGAGGTTCAGGTGTTAAGAGTTGATGTTTGTAACTTTTGGTTGATATATGTTGATATTTGTAGTTTTTTATATAAAAAATTGTTGATATTTTATGATTTTCAAAGTGAATAATTTATACTTTTGAGCTACCGTAACTTTTTTGTTGATGTTTTTAGTTTTTCTCCCATGTTGATATTTTTCATTTTTCATTTTTCATGTGAGTTTTAGTTGATATGAGTCGATGTTTTGCAGTTTTTTTGGGGATATATGGGTTGATATTTTTACCTTTTTCCCTCTCATGTTGACATTTTTCATTTTTAGGTGAGTTTTAGGTGGTAGAAGTTGATGTTTGTAGTTTTTGGGTGATATAGGTTGATGTTTGTAGTTTTTTTTATAAAAAATTGATAATTGAACATTTGTTGATATTTTTATGATTTTTCAGTTTATGATTGTTGACGTTTTTATGATTTTTAGTTGATATTTTGTTAGTTGTAGTCGACGTTTTTTCAATTTTTTTGTTGATTTTTATTAATAATTTTTGCTGTTTTATTTGATTTTCTAAAATATTTTTTGCTGCAACTTTTTAGTCGATGTTTTATAATTTTTCGTTGATGTTATGGTAGTTGATGTGGTGTCATTGTGTACTTTATCTTTGTTCATTTACGGTTGAAGATTGGGTTGAGCCTGAAGGCCAACAACCTCTCGCTGTTGGGTCAGGTATACACCATAAGCCACCCCTTCCCCAGCCATGAAGTTAGTAAAACACGAAGCGATGACTGTGATTGTAAGATGTACACGAACTGTTATTCTGTTTATTCTTTGAATTGTAATAACATGTTCTTCATCATAGCCACTTGAACTATTTTCGCGAAGTGTTGTGTGCTTCTTGGCTGTGTTTGTCTACCTGTTAAGTTGTCAAACTTTTCAAATTTGAATTCAAAATTTGAAACTATAAGAATTCTGGATCTGGTAGACTTCTAGTTGTTGCGATCTTAGAGCCGAGATTTTCTCCTTTTATTTGATGTCGATGTTCCGAGATTTCCTCTTCTGTCGTTATATTTTTCCCCATTTTACTTCGATTTTAGTGACTTAACTTAGTCACTATTCAGTGTATTATATCTATTCATACACCGGCACCTTCTCGTATTCCTAAAAAAGGCAATTCACTTTTTGTCAGGCCTTCATCATTATTTTTTGTCTCCTCTTGGCTTTTCAGTTTCTTTGATTAAATTCCGTAACCTTTCTGGATTCTTCATCTTCTTCTTATCTTCTCTGTTGCTCTAGTATCTCATCGCACTCCATTAA
Organism: Rubia tinctorum; assembly: GCA_032355605.1. Taxonomy (NCBI): domain Eukaryota; kingdom Viridiplantae; phylum Streptophyta; class Magnoliopsida; order Gentianales; family Rubiaceae; genus Rubia; species Rubia tinctorum. The sequence goes on from JAULKM010000007.1 coordinate 10,014,417, forward strand.
CTTGTAAGTTTCTCTGTTCTTAATATGTTCTTCCTTTTTAAGACGATTCTTATAATTGTGAATTTGTACGGTGTTTCTATTCTAGTAATTTTACTTTTCAATCATGGTCTAGAAGTTCTCCGATTATTTTTCCGGCGCACATTCTGTGTTCATTCTTTCAAATTTCACCAGAATATTCTTTTTTGCATTTTTTGATTGTAATTGATAGAGTTTTCGTTTGAATATTAGAAATTTTCTCTACCCAAATGTCTACCTCTAATGCTGCTGAATCTTCAGTAAAAGATGTCCATGTTGACTATATCAATTCCGAGGAGTATTCCGACCATCTCACCGATTCTTCTACCATTAGTAGCGTTCTTTCCGATTACCACTTGGAAAACTTGAAGCATAATTTTCCTTTTTTGTCTTCGTATAAGCTTAGGGCTCCTGATTATTCTGAAAATGTTTGCACTCCTCATCTCTTTCTATTTGGATTATCTTAAATTTGGACTTGCTTTTCCATTATCTCATCACGTTCTATACTTACTCTCACATTATCGGGCCGCATTAGCTCAGCTTCACCCTAAGGCTGTCTCGATCATTGTTGGTTTCTATCATGTATGTGAGGCAGCTCACATCCCTTTTTCGATTGACCTATTCTCTAGCCTTTATCAGTTTCGCAAGGTGAAAAACTCGTCTGGATAATTCACCATCCAGTCATTCCCAATGTCGAGTTTGTCAGTGGATTTCCAAAAAAACTGTAGTGTATGGTGTATTTTTTCTTTTTAAAACTTGGTAGTGGGAGCGAACAAGCTATTCCAGTTTGGAACTATAATGTTCCCAAATCCAAACTTCCTAAAGCCGGGTAACTCGCCCCCTCCCGAGCAATGTTAAAAACACAAGAGGAGGCTAAGTATTACGGGTCAAAGATAGGATTTTATATTGTTGCTCCCTTTCCTACTGTTTCACTACCAAGAATGGTAGATAGCAGCAAGTACCGGGGACGTCCACAGAGATGTTAGGAATCTAATAAATGGCTACGCACAACCGTAATCTAGTCGTCAATCCGACCACGTGTTAGGAATAAAGAGTATTAGTAAAACAACCATTGGGAGGGTTTCCACTAACAACTACAAGTATGCAATCAATGGAATAAGCTATATAAACTAGCACTTGGGGGGGGGGTATTTGCATCACATGATCGGTAAATGGCTCTTATCCTCGATCCATTCATATATAAGAATATAAACCTATCTTATGCCTACGTCACATAGTGTGGAGATAGCCATATTTCCCTTGTCTATCACACAATGTACTACCACCAATACATGTATATCTCACCATCTCTGTAACTAGGGATGCGCTTTAATCCAGTGACTCCGCAGACCATCCCCGTCATCTCAATCCTAATGCTAACGCGCCCCCACTTAGAGAAACAAAGCCCACCTAAAAGAGCAATGCCTTGCGTAGGTCGCAATTGTTAGATATGAAAGTAAGGGTTTTACGTATTAGACACTTCACTGTGGATATCAATCCCTAGGCCTAGAGAGGCAAAAGAATTGATACTTTGTGATCACTCTAAAGTTGGCACAACCTTGTGATTTCTCTAAGTCGCAAACAATCATGCTCATCTATCGAGGTAAGTCAAGGGTTTCTCCTCATTGGGATTTTCTGAATCGACATCCCAACATGTGATTCCTCAGCACAACTAGCCAATTAGAATTATGGTTTAACACGTTCAAAGATATTTTCCTGAGGTAACATGAATGCACTCATCTCACTGATTTTCTTGAACCTACTCCATAATTCTAACACTCCCAAGATAGCAATGAAGCCTAACACGACATTACACTACCATACATGTATGGATGCATTATAACAATGGCATAACATAAATCTCCAAAGAAGGGAAAACACAAATCAAGCCCAAATATTCATAGGAAGCAAACCGAGCATGTTTCGAATTCCAACACAATTTTAGGGAAGCAAATCGAGCTACAGATTTCCTTGCTAAATTGGCAGTTAAAAAGGGGTGCAATACTAGCATCGAAGATGCAAGACAGATGCAACAATTTACCTTCATCTTACGACAAGATATCATATTCCCTCAGTTTAGGAAGAAAAAGATTCAAGTTTCACCTTAGATTTAGTAGGGAGATTAATAGGTTTGTGGTCCGTCTGGCCACTCAAAATTTACACAGAGGTGGAGGATTTTGAAGTGGAATCACGGACTACATCAACCCATTAATCGGTTTTTGGTCAAATGCATTGACCTTTTGTAATCTTACACTATTTGGAGTTCACAATGCTTGGGGGATCCATTAAAACAACCCTTACTCATCCATGATGAGTTTTTGAATTAAAAAAAGCCCAAATATTCATAGGAATAAAGATAGGAGAATTTAAATCTCAAAAAGCCATAAATCAATTCATGAATACAAATACTACCCCAAGTTTAATTAACTACTCCCTAAAAATTGAACCTAAATATTCCATTGGATTCAATGCCTTTGGGCAAAAGAGAAATAAAAAGATGAAAAGAGAAAAAAAAACCTCGAGAGAAATGAGAGTGTTTTCTCTCTCTAGCCTACTCTTGAAGAGAAAATATGAACATAAGCTTAAACCCTAGTATACAAAGTTATATATATAGTAATAGAGAACTTGGCCTAAAAATAGGCCCAAAATAAGCTAAAAACCCTAGCAACCGCAATCGGCATGAGGGGTGGGGCCTGGCATGACCCTTGTCACCCAAGAAAGCCTCGTGCTGGTGCAGAACGTCGGCCCTGGAACTTACCGGTACATATCGTTCCCCTTGTGTCGTTGAAATCCATGTCAACAGACGTGCTGGACCTCAATTTTTAATCTTTTGAAGCACACACCGTGTCGTTTGGCGCGTGCTGTCAACTGGATCCTCCTTTTGCTCAATTTCTTGGCATGGGTCGCATCATTATTCACACCCCGTGGTATGGTCTTGGAATTTGTGACTTGAAACGATCTGGGCCGTGTAAAATGGAACGTCTCGTGCCCATACTTAGCCTATTTTTAGAGTGAAAAGGTGTCTAGAGTGTATGGCCAGCCAGAACAAGCACGGCCCGTGCTGGAACTTGGCACTGCCTGTATTAGTTGGAACAGGCCATACCAAAGCCTTCTAACACGGGCTGTGTCGCAAGAACAAGCCGTGCTAGGCTTGGCTTCGTGCAGGTCTTGTGCGGTCCGTGCCAGTCGTGGCTGGTTCGGTAGGCTGACTTGTTTGATCCGCTATGGATGAATCGTTGGTTCGATTTGAGAGTTATTGTATTTGATTTTATAGAGCTCGAGAAGACAAATCCAATGGTTCCACCCTCAAGGGATGAATCTTCTCGGATCTTTCCTCAAACTTTGTTCAACTCTTGGACAACAATTCCTCCATTTTGGACTTGGCCTTTTGAACTCCGAATTTGCCTTTCTTGGTCCCAATTCCATCTACTACCACGCTTTAGAGTTCGTGGCCTTCAATATACTACCATCCTTGTGAATGACCTTCTACATCTACTACCACCCTTGTGGATGGCCTTCTACAAAAGATAATGAAAAAATACTCACGAGCAACCCACTAATGAGATCAAAAAGGAATACCTAGGTGGCCGTGAATAAAAAGTGTCCATTAGTTCCAATGAAGTCTGCAAAACTTGGGATTTAGATAAGAAAACCAATAATGTTCGTCTAAACCATTTGTCATGCAAATCTAACTAAAACTAGCAACCAACTAAACAAAAGATGATAATAAATGTATTAAATGCATCGGCTAACGCATGCTATATGGTGCACATCATAGGGGTTCGGCTTAATGCTGAGTCTGAGGTTGTATTAACATTCGACAAACATTAGATATGTCTTCACCATGATGCATCTGAGAGTGAAGGTGTTTGTATACTGTTATCTTATCATTTCCCCTTGTACCGCTTATTTTTATCCCCTACTCTTCTCATTGTCCCATTATTTTTGTGCGTTCGTATGATTGTTTTGTATACTGGATTGGAGATATGAATTTAGCTAAGCGTTCCATCGAGAGGATTTTTTTTCTGATGATGAAAATGAGGAACCGAAAGTTACGCCTACCTAAAAAATGACAACACTACAACTGTTGGTCTCACAGGAGAATGCTGCCGAAACCAATTATCAATTAATAACTACTGAAGCTACAACCAATGAAGGTGGAGAGGTAGCTGCTAGCAATGCCACTGGTGCCTCCAGAAGAAGAACAAGGAGAAAGGATCAAACCGGTGGATCATCAAACACCTTGGAACCCCCTAAGAAAATGGGGCGTACTAGCCACTCTCATCCTAAACTTCCACCGTGAGCATAACTTAATGATATAAGGAACTATTCCTACTACTCTATCTAAGCTTTAGCTCCATGAAACAATAGATGTGGTAGGTTTGTCAAAAATTTTGAAATTATTTTTGGTTTGATTTAGTGTTCCTTTATTACGATGTCTAACTGTTAAATTTGCTTATGTGCCTTTATGGAAATGCTATAAGGTTGGTGAGAGTCTTCAGCTTCTCGGTGAGCGAGTTGAAAAATTCTTAAAAGAAGATTATTCGTTCCTGGAAAATAGCAAGCCAGTGAGGAGAAGTGTGCAGCTATGAAGAATTATGCCAAAGCTACAGATGAACGTGCAAGGACTGCTGATGAACGTGCACGGGCTGCTGAGAAGTGTGCGAAGGCCGCTGAGGAGGAAACCAAGAAACTTCGTTCCGAGCTGGAGGAGATGTGGACTAGTGGTCTTGCTTCCCCTAGATAGCCCCAAATTATTGTCGATCAAATCGTTAAAACGAAGTATTTCTTCAATTTATTTGAGAAGGTGTCTAGCTCCGCTCGTAACACTGGTTATTGCGAAGCTCTAGTTGAACTGTGAGAGTTGAACCTAATAGTGTGCGAATAATACTGGGCCAAAATGCCTAGTATAGCCGGCCCAGGTTTCATAAAATACCCTTAAGGTTAATATCCTTTGAGTAATAATCGTTGGGAAGAACCCTTGTACTTGCTCCACAATAAAACAAAACAGTTGCCCTACCTACCAACCTTTATAAAGAAAATAGTTAACACTGTATACTCAACTATTCAATCCTAATTCAATGATACTTTCTGACTTTATCACTGGAGCATCTTCCCCATTGATAACTCCAGGGGTTTTGTCTTGAAGATTTCGACTAGAAGAGCGGCGAAATAGGCGTCGACGGTTTAGTGGCGCATCAAGTTGGCCCTCCAGGTGGGACCGATGGTCATATTTGTGAGTCTCACTATTCGTGTTCGATTCTACGATAAGCACATTACGTAGAATCCAACGAGTTAAAATAAAGACCTTAGACGCTGGTAAGGAAGTACAATTCCTTTACCGGTGAAGAAAATGAGGGTGAAGGGAAAACAAGAAAATAAAGTCTAACCCCCCAGCCCCTACAAGTGCTAGGAACATACCCCGATGGTAGTCATAGACCAGATCCTGACGACGGTGATACCATAGGGGTCTTGAATCGAGGCTACTATGCCCTCCAGGTATTTGGAGGTTAGTGTTGGACCCTGGGTAGGAGGTATTAGAGCTCAAGCCTCACAAAGCCAGGCATATCAGCAACGGGAAGATGAGCCTCAATTCATGGAAACCTCAGCAAATTTGTAGGTAGAAACGGTCGCAGGAACCGTTCAAATAATTTGAGGCACAAATAATGTGCCTACCCGTCCCAGTAAGATGTGTCACAACTAGCTCAAACCCTTAGATTTTCTTGCTATTAGGTGGATCCCCCGAGGCTCTACCAAAGGATGATCCAGCAGCAGGTGGCACCCCCACTCTCGATGCCCTTGAAAGTGTAGCCAAGATTCCAGCTACAGGCTACCCTCAGAGCGTCATACCCAGCGAACGTGGAGATAGGTGCCCATGATCGACCTCAACCCATGTTCCCCAGTTCGGGTCAGACATTGGCATATTCAGTGCCTATTTCGGCCCCTCACATGCCAAACCGAGCAATTCCTTTCCTGGTAACCTGGCCAATTGAGCGCTAGCCGGGTTTTGAGAACCAAATGCATCTATGGCCTGGAGCGGTAATCCCCTCACATGACCCTTATCACCAATGACAGCATCAGTTGTATTACAGTTCTGCCATGAGAGAGCTGTGACCTGGATACATGGCTTCGAACCAGGTGTACTAGATCCCCATTATGGATACCTTTTTTTTGTAAAGCCAATACATAGACCCACGCATGCAAGGCGAGCCAAGAGACACCCTCACAAGGGAGATGGATAGATTGATTGGGCCCCCGGGCCAAGTTGCAGCTCCCCTTTTTAGCTCAACGATCATGGCGACTCGATGACCCAGCAATGTAAAGCCACCCGATAAGCTCCCCACGTAGAACGGAGACACAGAACCTTGTGAGTTCATACATACCTTCCCCAGTCTAATGAATTCAAGGAACTTCAACGAACATCTGACTTGTAAGTTGGTAGGGAGTTACCTTTGAGGAAAAGCCCAAGAATGGTTCAACAAGCTAGGCAATAGATCGTTGCATTCTTATAGAGATTTTGGAAGGGCACTTCTAAACTAGTTCTTCCAAAAGAAGCGGTTCACTAAAACCTTGATTGAACTCTACCAAAGCAAGCAAAGGCCGGGCGAAATGACAGAAGCATTATTCCATCGATATGTGGATGAAATCCTTAGTGTAATCAAACGCACAAAGGATTGTGTGATATCTTAGAATACATGAACGGGATGTCCAACCTCGAATTGTATAGAAGCTGGTCTCAAAGAAACCAGAAACCTTGCAGCAGTTGTAATATATCGTTGAACAATACTCGAAGAAGCTACAAAGCAGAAACGATAAGGAGACATGTGGGGTGAAATAAGTATAAAACCTCATAGCTAAGGCTGAAGAGGTTGGAAGCTTTGAATAGAGGCTTCGAAAGCTGCATCCCCTTAACCAAGACTCAGTCTGAGATTCACTCCATCCACAAAGGGTTGTTTTGGACTCCCCCTCCAGGCAATGACATACCTTCAAAAAGGGATTCGACCAAGTTCTGTAATCACCATAAGGAACATGTCCACGACAGAGATGAATACATCCAACTCAAAAGGGATATTGAAATATGTACAAGAGAAGGTTTACATTTGGACTGCGTCGAAAGACTAAAGGGAGAAGGCCTTTCAAAGGGAAGAGGAGAACGCCGCCACTGGAGACCCTACAAAAGGGGATCCGATCGAAGTGGTCAAGACCAATAAGTAAATAATAGGGATCGAGCTGAAGCTATACCAATGGTAGGTCCGAACCAGAGGCTCAGACAGATAGAAATCGGGGCGAAGGGGCCAACAGAGTGATCAACTTCATCAATGGGGTGGTGAGTGACCAATCTTCGAACACCATCATTAAAGCCTAATCTCGATATATCCCTCCTGGAGAACCCTTCCAGAAGCAGTTTCGACCCAAAGAAGTTATAACCTTCTCAGAAACAAAACCAGTACCTAGTCAAACCCCCATACGGACCCGATGATGATCCACGCTACAATCAAAGATCTCTACATCAAAAGGTTGCTTGTAGATGATGCTAATAGAGTGGAAGTGATGCTCGCCAACTGCTTTGATCAGTTGGGTCTAGGGCATGGTAGTTTAAGGAGAACCACTTCACCACTATTTGGCTTTACAAGGAAGACGGTGCTCCCCTTGGATGTCATAACCCTCCCGATCAGAGTAGTTGATGAACATAAATAAATGATGATCGATTGTAGCTTCGGCTTCATCGATGCCATATCCCCTTATGTTATACTTCTATTTTTCCATGGTTTGCCAAACTAAATTTTGTTAACTATAGTACATAAAAGAGTGTAAATATGCCTACTTTGTGGGAGCTGGTTGGTTGAACCTTGGTTCGGAACAAAGTGTTTTGAGGCAACGCTTAGATGGTGACTTTGGCCTAACGGTTGGAAGAATTAAGGCAAAGGACAGAAACGGCTGGAAAGTGCGAGGCACCTACGGTTAAGGTGATGGTTAACCTTGGGAAAGAGGGTTAGTCCAAGATGGATTAGTGGCAAGGTTTCAGGTTCCAAGTCCTAAGAGACACAACGGTTCGAGGATGGAATGACGGTTACTCATTCGGATTGTAAACTGCATGGCCCAAGCGACATATCACTTTGGTTAAGCCTTAAAGGAAGCTGACTATTAGAGAGAAGCTAGATGTAACTAAAAACATGGAAAGACTCATTGTTAAGTGTAACCGCAGGTAGTAATTAAGGACTATTTGAAAAGTTGTTCCCCTTTGGGCACAGTTAGGGGCGTTAACCGCCAAGTGTAACTTTGCCTATAAATACTTCCCGTTAGAGCAAAGACCCCAACATATTTTGGTGGTGTGTTTTGAAAACCAAAGAAATTTCCTTTGATCAATAAAGATAAGGGTTGGAGTCGGGCTTTGTAAATTTGAGTGTTCTTTGTTAGCTTACAAAGTGTGAAACCTCGTTCCCTCATGGATCATTGGTAAAATAAGAACAAGAGTTTAGGCCATAACTAAGATCTATCACCTTACAATGTGATATTGGGAATGCTCTGGATGTGTCAGGCGTGAGCCATATGGCCCCCTTACCATTTAACGATGAAATTTCCTACCAGGAAAGGGATAGTAGTTAACAGGGAGGATCTGTCGGCAACTCGAAGCTGCTTGGCAATAGCCCAAAAAGAAGCAAAGAAGGGGACAAAGTGGCTTCGATAAATGGGGAAGTCATACCTACAGACACTGAGCAGCTACCCATCCGATCATCGGGGAAATTGGTCGTGGGAAGCAGAATACCACTCACAACAAAAGAAAAGCTAAAAGACCTCTTTGACGACCATGCATGTGTATTTTCATGGAGCGCGTTCGATCTCACAGGAGTGCACAAATAGTTGATGGTTCACAAGCTGAATGTCGACCCATCTCAAAAGCCTGTCAAGTAGAAGAGAAGGTCGATCACCCCTAAAGGAGCCGAAACCATAAAAGAGGGAGTCCAGAAACTTCTTAGAGCAGAGGTCATAGAAGAGGTATTTTACCCAGAATGGTTAGCAAATCCTGTTATGGTCCCCAAACATGATGGCGCTTGGGGAATGTGCATATATTTCACGAATCTCAACAAAAGTTGTCCTAAGGATAGCTTCCTTTTGCCTTATATCGATAAGATGGTCGAAGCAATAGCAGGATATGAGGTACTCGCTTTCTTCATTGCCCATAAAGGCTACCACCAGATATTCATGGAAGAGGAGGACAAGCAAAAAACGTTGTTCATTACAGACGTTGAGACGTTCTGTTATAAGAAAATGCCATTAAACTTAAGGAATTCAGGGGTAACTTACCGAAGGCTGTCGACAAGCTTTTCAAAAATCATATCTGCAGAAATATGAAAATATATGTAGATCACATGGTGGTAAAAAGTAAGGACTACGACCAATTTCTACTGGATCTCAAAGAGACCTTTCAGAAACGCAAACCTAAAATTGAACCCAACCAAGTGCGTGATTGGAGTAGGAGGTAGGAATTTTTTGGGATTCATGGTCTCGGAAAGGGGAATCAATGTGAACCCAGAGAAAGTCGAAGCTTTGATAAACATGAAGCCTCATCGAACACTTAAGGACGCCCAAAGATTCACCGGCTCACTGGCTGCACTCAGTCGGATCCTCTCTAAAGGTGCCGAGAAACACCTGTCATTCTTTGAAATGCTTTGAAAGCCAAAAAAATTGAATGTGTAGAAGAGTGTGAGCAAGCTCTTCTGGACTTAAAGGAACACTTGCAAATCTTTCCTACCCTCATGAAGCCGGAGAGAGGGAAATATTTGTTCCTGTATATGTCGGCCTCCTCCTTAGAAATGAGTGCAGTTTTGGTAAAGGAGAAAGAAAAGGCACAACATCTCATCTACTTTGTAAATAGGGAATTACATAGGCTAGAAACATGATATACCGCCCCTTGAGAAGTTAATATTTGCCCTAGTTAATGTGGTGAGACGGTTTAGGCCATACTTTCAGAGCCATAAAATCATTCTGCTTACCAGCCATCCAATCAGACAGGTAGTTCTCAAACCTAAGGCCTCATGAAGAATATGAAATGGGGGATCGAACTTGGGGAGCACGACCTCCAGTTCTGCCCAAAAACAACTATTAAGGGCCAAGCCTTAGCAGATTTCACTGTTGAAATCACAGAACCAATCAAAGTTGATAATGTAAAAGAGTTTAATGGAATGTGGAAACTATACGTCGACGGGTCATCACTCTCGGGAGGAAGCAGAGCTGGCATCCTACTCACGAGCCTTGAGAAAAAAAAACTATCCCTATGCACTACACTTTGGCTTCAAGGCCACGAACAATGAGGCGGAATATGAAGCACCAATCACTGGGCTTCAACCAACGAAAGAGTTGGGGGTTCGAAGCCTAGATATTTTCAGGGATTCCCAGATCGTGGTCTAGCAAGTCAAGGGGGAGTACGAGGCTAGGGAAATGAGCTTCAAATGCTACCTGGAGGTGGTGAAGCCCCTCATCGAACAGTTCCATATTTACACTCTAACACAAGTCCCTACGTAAAAGAACAACAACGCCGACACCTTGAGTAAGCTGGCTTCATCAGACTTGGACCTGCAGTTCCCAAGGCTGAGACTTAGTGTTTCCCCAAGAACACTTCTGATACTTGATTGTGGCCGTTAACTACTTCACAAAGTGGGTCGAGGCTGAGGCCTTAACCTCCATAAAAGGGAAAGCAGTGATTGGCTTATGCTAGAAGAACATCATCTGCCGCTTTGGGGTCCCTTAAACTATCGTAACTGAAAATGGTACCCAGTTCATTAGTGATTAGTTCAAAATATGGTGCAAAGAATACAAGATCTGCCAAAAGGTCACTAGTGTATGCTATCCCCAAGCCAATGGGTAGGTGGAGGTCATGAACCATACCATTGTCAATGGCATCAGGACGAGGCTCGAGGGGGCAGGAGGAAATTGGATCAAAGAATTTCCTAGCGAGCTCTGGTCATATCGGACAACAGAATACTCTGCCACGGGTGAAACTCCGTATAACCTGGTCTACGGTTCAGAGATGGTCTCATGTGAGACAGCCTAAACTTTAGGTAGGAGGCTCTATGCAATTCTAATTATATTATGGGTTCAGGGACCTATCTCTAATAATTTTACAGGGACCTATCTTTAATATTTTTTCAGGATTTTTTGGTCCAATTTTCCCATCATTTTCCCGCCATCTATAATATGCAAAACAATTCAAAGCAATATTTTATTTTTTTTAAAAGCAACAAAAATCAATATGATCATCGAAATGAAAATTATGAACATCAGCTACAACTTGCATACCATCAACGGAAAAACATAAAACATTGACTGAAAAATTGCAGTAAAAATATAAAATAACAAATAAAAGAGAGAAAAATATATATAAATCAAATAAAAATCAACAAAAAATTGGAAAAACGTCACTACAACTCACAAAATGTCAACTGAAAATCATAAACTGAAAATCATAAAAACATCAACAATCATAAACTGAAAATCATAAAAGTATCAACAAAGCTTCAATTATCAATTTTCTTTAAAAAAACTACAAACATCAACCAATATCAACCAAAAGGTAAAAAAAATCAATTCCTATCACCTAAACTTCACCCGTAAAATGAAAAACATCAACAAAAAAACACTACAAAAAATCAACCTATATCACTCAAAAACTACAAACATTAACTCCTATCACCTAAAATTCCCTTAGAAAATGAAAAACATCAACATGAGAGAAAAAAGCTAAAAATATCAACCATTATAACTCCAAAAAACTACAAAACATCGAATAATATCAACTAAACTCTCCCGAAAAATGAAAAACATCAACATGAGAATTTTTTTTAATGTATCAAAAAAAAGCTACGGTACCTCAAGAGTATAAATTATTCATTCTGAAAATCATAAAACATCAACAATTGTTTTTTTAAAAAACTACAAATATCAATCTATATCATCCAAAAGCTACAAATATCAACTCCTGACACCTGAACCTCATCCGGAAAATGAAAAACATCAACATACGAAAAAAGATACTACAAACATCAACTCCTATTACCAAAACCTTAGCCGGAAAATGAAATAAATCAACATGAGAAAATAAAAAATCTATAAATATCACCCAAAACAAACTACAAAACATCAACTCATATCAATTAAACTTCATCCGAATAATGAAAAATACCAATATAAGAGAAAAAAGCTACAAACATCAGCAAAAAATTACAGTACCTTAAGAATAAAAATTCTTCACAAAAAATAGAGAGGACCTAGTGGGATTTGAACCCGGGTCTCTAAACTCAAAACCTATAGCAATAACCACTGCACCAATGACTCGTTAATGAACATATACTCAGTCAAATAATATTAAAACTCAGCAAGTACATTAAGAACATAAAATCTTCAAAATAAACGTCACAGTGACATTTGAACTAAGATTCAAACCCAAACCTCTAACCTCAACAACATGAGTACTAACCATTAGACAAAACAATCTTTGCTGATAATAATCTCAGTCAAGTAAATATTAAACCTCAGGAAGTCTTTGAAAAAAAGTAAAACACAATATCAAATTTCACCTCTCATGTGCAGAATCTCAGCTGTCTGCCGCCGTCCGCTGCCATCCATCGCTGTCGTCATCTATCATCATCGCCGGCGCGTTTTTGCACCCGCGTGTCGTCTTCCTCATAGACGCGCGTGGATCTAACGCGCCTGACAGAAAAGCAAAGCAACACCTTCGCCTCACCTCACCGCTGCCTCACATCGCCGTTGCGGGAGCCTCGCTAACCTAGTGTTAACCTCGTCGCTCGCTCCGCCAAAGACTCGCTCTGAATGCACCACCGTTTCAACGTGCTCTGCCACAGAAGCTCCGCATCTCATCAATCTCGCCAAGCACGGTGGTTGCTAATCATGAGCGGAAGAGGAAGAAAAATCGCTAGTTGCAGAGCAGTTGCAACGCGATTATAGTGTCGGCAGTGGTTGCAGATCAGGAGCGGAAGAAGAAGATGAATCGCAGACCAAGAGCGATTGCAGAGAATCGCTGGTGGTTGCAAAATTCCTCGACGGAGAAGAAGAAGAAGCGTGATGGTGGAGTGACGGTTACGATTCAGGTTGATCAGAGAGAGAAGGAGAGGAAATGAAAAACAAAATGAAAATTCTATTATATATAACATTTTGATAATTGCACAACAGATCCCTAACATTTTTAGCACATTTTAAAAAAAACTCATCCCAAATGAAACTTACAATAATTGCACAATATACGTTGGATTAAAAGTTTAGTGCGCATAAAACAAGAATTTGTGTTTCACTTGATGTTTTTTTTACTATTCTTGAGTTGATTTAGTATGTTTAGATTTATTTTTTAAAGACAAAATCCAAACAAAAATCCAGCTCAAACAAATCCAAAAAATTTGGCCTACTTTAATCCGATTCGACTCGGGTTGACCCTTCCACCAGAAAATCATCAGAAGCCCGTTCGCTTGTTTCTGCAATGATTTGGCCCTCCAATCACGGGAACCGGATCATAACCCCTATTTCCACGGGAATATCGTCAGAAACCCTTTGTCTGTTTCTGCAATGATTTTCCCTCCGATCACCGAAACCTGGTACCCCTCCTTCCATCGGAAACCTGTCGAACTTCAAGAAACCGCTCTAATCGCTGCCCTTCTTTCCACCAAAAACTCGTCGAACTTCATAAACTCCTCCAATTGCTGACGATTTTTGTAGTAATTTGTCCCTCCCATTGTCGCCTCGATGCTCAGATGCGCCGAATTAGCATCTCCGAGGTTTTTGATCCACCATGAAACTAATTAGAATGTGTTGATTCGAACGAAATCCGATGATTTTGAACACCGAAAATAGAATGAAGCCCGGTGACTTGAGCATCAAAAATAGAATAAAACCCTACGAAGGTAAACTTGATTGTGATGGAAGATCGTTGACCCAGTTCCATGTCGTACGACGACAATGATCTGATGGTAACGTGGATAAACTTAGAAATCTGGTGCTGCAAGTTCTGCAACCCACTTTTTATACCTTAAATACTTTTCTAACTCATACCTTCAGGCTAAAAGTGTCAATATAACTTTGTGATATCAGAAAGTGCTAAACTAACATTAATTTTATGATGAATCATGCCAATATAACATTCCGGTCACATACCAACATTGACTCACATATTTGGCCGTTGACCATAGTAGAAAAGACAATTTTACCCTTGGGCATTTCAGTTTAATTTTTTCCATTTTAACCTTGCTGCCAGCCATCACCACCCCACAACAACCCTCTCTCAGCCCCTCCCTCCTCCACCTCCCCTCTCAGCCCCCACTACATATCTACAGTAGTATTCATTTCCCCTTCTACTTTGCATGTGCATGTAAACTATAATCTCATTTTCTTAATTCAATGGCTCTGCTGAATAAGGTTCCATACGCTCCCTCCTAATCCCTGTTTTGTGAGATTAATTGCACGAATTCAGTGTTTTTGGTGTTTAGTTGCAGAGAAAATTTTGATTGTGGATGGGAAAATCGAAAGTTAGCCTCCCTCTCTCAGCCCTCCACCACCACCACCCCACAACCACCCGTCACCACCTTCTCTTTTAGCCCCCTGCCACCACTCCAAATCCACCCTCTCACAGCCACCCGCCACCATCCCACAGGCACCTGCCACACCCTATCTCTCAGCCACCCGCCACCACCCCACATCCACCCTATCCCAACCACCCGCTACTATCCCGTAGGCACCCGGTTCACCCCATCTCTCAACCACCCGCCACTACCCCACAACCATCTGCCTCCCATTCAATATCTCTCAAATTTTAAGCCCAGATGCCCTCCCCACCAACCCAGAAGTTGACACCAAAATCGAGTTCCCCTCCTTACCGAGGTAACGCGACGGAGGCGGTGAATCCGTTGCCATCGGTGAGGCCACGCCAATCCTTATCGGGGATGAAGAAAATGGGGAATGAGGGAGTACAAAAAAGGAAGAAAAGGGGAACAGTGGGAGAAAGAAGAAGAGGGGAAACAAGGAGAAAAAAGAATTAGGACCTTTTTTCCTTTTTAATTTGGGGGTAAAATCGTCATTTATTTAAAAATCCAATCAATTTCAGGGGTAGATTGACACATACATCATAAAGTTATGGTTATTTTGGCACTTCCTCATTTTTAAGGGATATATTGACACTTTTAGCGAGGAATGGCAATGGGCTGCGACGGGTGCGGATTATGGTACATCTATATCCATGCCTAACTAAAATTTTCATACCCATACCTGCCCCATCACTCATGACAGATACAACTTTAAAATCCATCCCCGCCCATCGGGTATTATAAAAAATTCATATCCGCTCCATCACCACCTTGGACTGCCTACCCACCTCATACACATTGCACTCATCCCACTTATGTCTTCAAAAATAACTAAAATTCACTTTTTAGAGTAACTTTATATTAAAATTTAATAAATATATCTACACAAAGATATTATAGGCAAGATATGTACAATATGAATAAATAATAAGTTATTTTTATATTGAATTAGCGGGTAAGTAACAGGTTTAGTGGGATGGGGCGGATGTGAACTAATATCCATGCTAGAC
>JAULKM010000007.1:10038084-10048811 GCA_032355605.1 Rubia tinctorum
TCAAGATGATATGATCAAATGAATTGAATGTGCGATTGGTTCTGTGGTGGTAGTCCAGGTGGACCTTGGGGACAAACTTTGCTGGAATATTTACAGCGTTATTAATGTTATAATTATCCAAATTATTATTGAATTTAATCACTTCATTCTTTTTAAGCAGCGTATATCATGTTTAATATTGAATGGAGTGTGCATCATTTTGTTATTAAACAAACTTGAATAGCATTAAGAAAGCAATACAAGTTAGGAGCATCAAATTTCAATACCCCAAGAATTAACGAAAGGCTATTATTAGATCCTTTGAGGCAATCCACTAAAGTTAGAAATATCTACATGATATCACGTTTTTATTGGAGGAAAATACAATCAAGTACCCTGCTAACAATTCATACAAACATATAGATCATAATATTTATTATGTTTCTTATAATACTAAACAACAATAAACATTTTTAGCGTTTCATTTTGAGTAATCATGGAAAATTATATTGCAAAATAAAAATTATATAATCTAATTAAATACCACTCACATTGATTATCCCGTCCACCGTGCATTGCTCGGTGTTATCCAACTAGTGACTTGGAATACATGATCTATTTTTTAAAATAGAGTATACTTCTGTTTTTTCGATTGGTTCTTCAAATAACTTATTTGCATTTTTTTTTGCTGAGAAATGTCCAGCTTGGGTAATTTATAAGGGTGGTAAGTAGGCAGGGAAGGCTCTATTATTTTAATGGTCTGAAGCGAACATAAAAAAGGGTCTCACATATAATCAAAACATAGTTAATTTTACGAAATATCTTAAACTTAATAAAATACAATGTGTTTACTTCTTTAATACAACTCTACGTGCTTTTTTAGAAGCAAATTCACCAATCAAGCTTCCATAATCAATCTCTTTAACCAAATCACGCTCAATAGATAGAGTAGCTAGTCCGCTTAATCTATCTTGCGACATGGTAGAGCGAAGGTACGACTTAATCAATTTCAACTTAGAGAAACTTCTTTCAGCGGAAGCAACTGTCACAGGTATAGTGAGTAGTATCCTATAAGCAATCAAGACATTTGGATAACAACCATCCATGTCCTTCAAATAGTTCAACATTTCAATTGCCCTCATTTTTATTTTTGGCAACATCTCTATCAATTGCTTTAATTCCACAAACAAGTCATCTCCATTAATATCCGAAGTCGTATATTTTTTTAGATACTTTCCAAACTATAACAAGATGCCTTTAAACTATCATCACCAAATACATTTGATTTCTCCAAATTAAACAAAAAACCAAAAGTTTCTTGGTACATTTCAAATTGCTCAAACATACTTCGGAACAATGTCAAAGCATTATCCATAACTTCTTTGAAGTAGAACACTCTAAAGGATTATTCATGAGACATGACCACATCCTCAATACTACTTTCATCATATTGCCTCTTCCTAACATGAGGACGCTTTTTAGGAAATTTGGGTTCAACACCCATCTCCATAGCAATAACATTAGCTTCAATCAATGCTTCTTCATATCCATTTTCCCTATACAATTGGAAAAAAAGAGAAGTTCTTTCAATTCAATCAAAGCATCCTCAATATCCATATTCTCGGTTTACAAAATTTTACTCACAACATTAATCCGAGACAACAACTTGTGCCAAATAACCAATCCAAGTAAGAATTCAAAATTCTTCATTTGCTCGGTTGCAATAGACTCGGCTTCACTTTTCTACTTTGGATCATCTCTACTATTGGCCAAAAAAATTAGTGCATCTCTTACTTGAGAAGATTAAAACCTTATGGCTCTCACACTTTCAAGATGACTTTCTCAATGAGTTTGTGACAATGGTTTAAGTGTAAGACCTTTGACTAGTTCCTTAAAAATGCTTCACCTCTTGGTTGAAGATGAAAACAATGTATAAATACATTGTATACCTCCAAATAAAGAGATGGAGGGAATACTACAATGAGCCATAACACAAAGAGTAAGGTTAAGAGAGTGACAACCACAAGGAGTGTAAAAGGCTCTAGGATTGATGTAAATCAATCTTCTTTGCACACCTTTATTTTACCCTTTCATATTTGACCCATTGTCATATCCTTGACCTCTTATATCATCAACATCAATATCACGTTGAGGCAAAGTATTTTCAAGTCTCTTAAAAAGTCCCTTCCCCTATGTATCATCTACCTTTATAAACTCAAGTGACATTTGCTCTTGGTGTCTTAGGTCCAAAGTACAATCAAGAATGATTGAATTGTACTTTTCTTTCTTGATTTTGTTGAGAGTAACACTCTTCACTTCATCGGCTAACAAAAGAATCATTTCATTTTGAATTTTGTGGCTAAGATAATGCTTCTTCATTTCTTTCTCCCAGATTCGACGAAGGTGCTCCCTCATTATTGGATCAAATTCAGCAATAATTTCAATAAAACTTAAGAAGTTTGCATAGTTCTCTTCATCAATCTTCTCACTACTTCCACAGAATGCCAAGTTACATGTTGCAAGAGTTTTAACGACCGCCAATATTGTTCTCAACACTTTGCTCCATCGCTCATTTTCTTTAAAGATTTTATCTTGTAAATCACGATCATTAGTTGTATTTGTTCGATACCTTTTCTCCAACTCAATCCAACTTATCATGCATCTCATGTGAACATCTCTACTTTCATGAAACTTGAGTGACCTTCCTACATTTCTCCAATATTTCAATCCTTCATGAGCCAATTGAGTGTGGTTGTCTCTTTCCTTGACCTTGAACAAAATACAACAAAAATAAAACACCACATCCTTTTTCATCGAATAAACTAGCCATCTTCTCTCTTGAGTCTCCTCATTATTAAAAAATTAGGTGTAATAAGAATGAGCAAAACGCCTATCACTACTCTTCGGACACTGGAACTTGACATCTTCTCTTTGTGAAATTTTCTCTACTACATGATCTCTAAATTTTTGAGAAATGGTACCCCAATTACTGAGATCATAAATGTTTGTACGTTCATCTTCCACTTGTTTCTCATCACTATCCATACATTTTTGTTCCTCAACATCATTGGCATTCACCTCAACTTCAACTTCCTCAGTTGCATCACATTCAATCACTTGGACTTCTTCTACAATTTCATCCTCTTCAATATGATTTACATTCGCGGCAACTTGTTCCTCAACATTATCAATATTCACCTCTACTTGATCATCATCAATTAGATCATCACCATTTTGACTTGTGTACCCTTCTTAAAATGTTTTCTTCATAAATAATCTCTCAAGAACACCTTTTTGTGCTTTCACGTATTTTTCGTGATTTTTAATTTTCCTTCTTTTTGAAGCTCTGGATGCACACTTTGTTTTTCGCTTTGACAGGTCCATATTGTAACAATATATTTTTCAAAAATTAGATTTCCCGCAAACACAATAAGCTCCGCATTTCGGTCATGAACACAATTACAAAAATATATTTCTTAAAATCTATGACTAAAATTACCACAGAAAATCCATATACTTTTTAGAATCAAACAATAAAATTGAGCATAACATGCCTATATTGAACACAACTAATTAGCAAAACAACTATTTTTTCTCATTCACAAATCAAGAAAATGTACCCAAACTACTATATTGAACACGTTTTCTAAGACACCGATGAAAAAAATGGAGAATTCCCAACTCGAATTTCAAGTTCATAATCATAGCACACCAAAGTCTAAACCCAACAAAATATTAGAAGATTTGAAATGTGATACTAACCGGAATTCTTCCTTAAAGCGGAGAAGAAGAATAGATGATCGGAAGAAGGATAGATGATCGAATGAATGATGATGAAACCTTGTGATTTGGGAATGACGAACGTTTAAAATTGAAGCTTTATTGCAACCATGCAGAGGGCAAATTTGACGCCATTCTTGTTTGTGTTTGTGCAGAGGAGAAGGTCAAACTTTGGACTTTGACCTGAACCTTTAATTCCTTTGATTTTAATTTTTTTATTAATTTTTTAAAATTTACATACCTTTATTATATACTCCCTCCGTCCCACAATGATTTTCCTAATTTGATTTTTTGGGTCAAACTAAGCCAACTTCAACCATTAAATTCTCTTAATTTATATGTAAGATTATTATTATGTGATATGGTTTTAGCTCCTTCATAACATATATTTTTTAACAAATATTTTTTCAATTTTTTTTTACATTCACAAAAATATATATTAGTAGTTAAAAATTGATGTTGTTGACTGTATAAGTAAAATTAGGAAAATAATTATGGGACAGGGGGAGTATATAGTAGGCTTTTTAGTAAAAAAATGGGGCCCAAAAAATATGGTCAAATTTGGGGCCTGAAGCAAAAGCTTCATGTGCTTCACCTATTAGGTCAGGCATGCTAACTAAGTTAATTGTATGACTAGCTTTGTCAGATTATAACAACTATTGCACGATTATGTACGTTGCACTCAGTTGAGTTACTCTCGACACACTATATCTTGAAGGGCAAACAAATTATGTTAATTCTAAACTATTGACATTGTCCAAAAATCGCAACTCGAATCTCAACTCGTTCAAATGCAGCGCGTGATAAATTTCAACCTGAATCTCGGCGGCGGTGACGATATCTGAACAGGTCGAGAAAATATCTCACCTCAAATCTCGCACAACTCGAGAAGGCATTTTTTTTTGTTGAATGAATTTCATAAGAAATGTAGAATTTATTATCTACAAATTATAAACGCGGGATTGAACAATTACAAACGCGAGATTGAAGTCATCAAAGTATTAATTACCTTGAGAAATTGATAGTTTGATGGATGTGATGGAAAAATATATTGATGGAATTCTTTTACGGTAATGTGTTGTAATTTTATTACTGGAAAAGATTTTTTGTTTGGCGCTTTTTATTATGTACAGGCCAGACAAAAGTTATCCGTTTGATTATGGATTGGAGAAGGATTCTAAAAAAACTACAACCAAAATTTTCAATCTTACGTTAGATTGAAGGTGTATCAAAGGACCAATAAGAAGTTACCATGTGTATCCATATTGCTTTGCTCCAAGGAATAGGGGAAAATGCATAAATGACCTTATTAAATTGAGAAAGTGCAGATATAACCCTGTAAAATCTGAAAGTGCGAAACAACCCTAAGTCTTCGTAAAATTGTGCAATATACCCTTTTTGCTTAATTCTGGTGTTGACTCAAAAAGTCAGCCATTGGCCAAATATGAAAAGACATAAATACCTCTAAGTTTTAAACTTAAAATTTAAAGACCATTTTACCCCTACACTTCTTCTTCAAACACACCTCCGCCGCTGCTCTGCCTCCAGACCAAAACCACAATGCCACAACAAAGATAAATTTCCGCTAGCCTCACATCGGTGTAAAACCACCCCCTTCAGAATTTTTTGATGAATTTGCACTGGCTTCACAGTGCCACCCCCGCTCCAGAAACCCACACCAACCCCGCCACTAACCCCTAGAAACCCACCCCAGATGGCATATTGAACTCGTCTCCACCCAGACCCGATTCACAGACTTACCCACCCCCCCCCCCCACGAAACCAATTCGTACACTACCCCCCTAGAAACCCACCCCTTCGCCATAACCGATTTGCATAAATAGACTAGAACTATGGTGTCGATAGTGGATTGAATATGTCATTGGCGGACGACCTGGAGCCATGGTGACGGAAACGACAACCGGGGAAAAAATTTAGCAATGGGAACAATCTAGATCGGTGGTGGATTTGATTGAATTCAAGTTCTGGAGGCTGGGAGGAGAGAAGATGAGAACGGGAATATGAGGAGATGGGGGCCAAAGATCTGGTGGATTTGTAGGAGGGTGGGAAGTTGAGGAGATGAGGGCCAAAGATCTGGTGGATATCCAGGAGGGCAGGAGGCTGAGGAGATGAGGGCCGAAGATCTGGTGGGTTTTCGGCGGCGGCGAAGATGAGGGCAGAGGAGATGAAAAGTGGAGAGGAGAGGTTGTCTTTCAATTTTTTAATTTGTTAACTCAAGGGTATTATGATTATTTCACCAGTTTTTAGCTGATTTGGTTGTTGACATTTTGGTTAACGAAATTCATGGTTGAATTTGCACTTTCAAATTTTACAAGGTTATATCTGCATTTTCGGCCAATTCAGTCGTTGACATTGGAGATGCTCTAAACAAGATGTGTAATTAAATCCTTCATTTTATGTGTCATCCACTTCAGATTGACTTCCGAATTAGAGATATATTTTTTAACTTTCTAATCCGTCAATCATACGTGACTATTAACTTTTTCGATTATAGGGCGAATCCAGAAAATTTTCAATGGGGTAACCAAATATTAATACCCCTATTAAAAAATATATTTAATATTAATTGTAAAAAAAAATTTACATGGGGTAAACAAATACTAATACCCCATATTTTTTTTAAACATGGGGTAACCATGGTTACCTAGGGGTATTAGTATGAGAGGCTGATAGTGCCTGGCAGTAGTGGGGAATGTAAACATGTTAATGTGTTGGGAAAGGAAATTATTAAAGTAGAGGATCAAAATCAGGACATCTTATACCATATAGTATTTTCGGTCCATCTCAAATCGATCACTTACTATTTAATATTATTTTCTATTAAAATTTGACCGTATATTTAAATAGACGCATAAGTAATAATATCATTGTATTTGATATTGCTGGATTTTTTTTATAATAAATAGTTTTTTAAAAGTGATTTTTTTACCGTTATTATAAATAGTTAACATATTAACGGTCAAACTTATTTTTTAAACATCGTGAAAAATATTCTATTTAATTTAATGTGGGATAAGAGAGTAAGTAAAGGACTCTGAATGTGCTTTCCATACACGTGGGGAGTATTTATAGAGATATACAAGGGTTGGAAGTCGAGGGCTATACAATGTAGTAGATAATTCTAGATTAGTCTATATTTACTCTATCATACGAGAGAATTCTAGACTAGTATAATTACTCTATCATAACATTTTAATTTATTTTTTAAAATGCCAGTGAAACTATTGTTTTTTTGAGTGGTAATATAAACTATGAAAATTCACAATATAATAGTATAGCGAATGATGTGAAATTGAGTAAAAGATCAAATCACTAGTCAATTTTTTAAAAAGATGCAATTAGTTATAGATTCAATTATTTTTCATTAATTCTCTATCATTCACTATAAAGTTTCACTACTTTGTATAAAATTTTACTATCTTTATAGGGTATTTTTTCATGTCCACATGATTTTTTTAATTTTTTTTGAAAATATACAAATATAACTCTATATAATTGAGAAAATGCAGACATAACCCTGAGATAATTTTTAGTGCAAATATAACTCCAACTACTTAACGAAAAATGCAAATATAACCTTATGGTGACATTTCTGACGTTGACTTGAGTTTCCGGTAGTTGACCTTATCTGAAATGACAAAAAAGTCCTTGGACTAAATGTTGACATCCTACGAAACGTTTCCTTCAATCGGGTCAAAGGCCCAGCTGCGCGCCTGATTATCCTTTGCCCGAAAATAAAGACCGCCACCGTCCCATGCGTCTATATCATCAAATTTTCTGGCAACAAGTTTGGTGTTCTTCGGGTTGTTCTGGGAACGGAAAAAGACAAGCCATTCCGACCAAAAATCTGGGCAGAGAGTCAATTTTTATCCGCCGTAAATCTGTTCGTCATGACCTACAGAGCCGGAGTTGAAGTTCGCTTGAATCTGGGCAAATGGCGAACCTTCATACTGTTGACCTGTTTCTTCCTCATGTGAACATTTTCGGCGACGAATTTGTTGAA
This sequence comes from Rubia tinctorum, assembly GCA_032355605.1. Classification (NCBI taxonomy): domain Eukaryota; kingdom Viridiplantae; phylum Streptophyta; class Magnoliopsida; order Gentianales; family Rubiaceae; genus Rubia; species Rubia tinctorum. The sequence continues at coordinate 10,045,868 of JAULKM010000007.1, forward strand.
GAACACGGATAAAAAGGAAATTCTAACAAAAAAAGATAGGCAAAAAATTGGATTTGGTGGTCTAAGGGCTGCATGGGTGGGGTGTCAGCAGCAGAACCTGGACGGGGAGGCTTCGTGATGGTGTTGTGGCAGAAGTGGCAGAACCGGGGGTCCGTCGCCTGCACCATCTCCTCCCGCCACCCTCCACCGCCGCCTCCCTTTCACCCTCCACCGCCGCCTCCCTTTCACCATCTCCGTTCGCCTCCCTCCACCGCCTCTTGCACCATCTTCGCCCACCACCCAGCCCATTGAAACCATAGTCCTCTTCCCCGCCACTACCATATACGCCGCCACCCAGCCTCCCCATAAAACCCTAGCATGCTTTCCAATTCAGTCTGCACCGCTGAAACCCTAGTCTTCCCCCACGCCACCACCATCTTCGCCCGCTACCCAGCCCTTTCTCCTAAAACCCTAGCTCGCCACTCATCTCAGCTAGCGTCACCACCCATGCCACTCGACGCCCAGCCCCATCATCTTCACCCCTTTAACCGTGCAACTTCTTCGGAGAAGGAGAAGCACAATTCGACGCTCGATGCCCAAATCGTTGGAGAAGGAGATGGAGATACCGCAAAAGGAGAGAAACGCAGAAGGAGAAGGTGAGAAAGGAGAAAAACACAGAAGGAGAAGGAGAGAAGGGGTATAATAGTAATTTCAATATTTTCCATTTTTTATAAAAAATATATCAGAGGGGTAAAATAGGCTTTTCATCCATTCTCTGCCTCAAACTGTCGGAAAAGGTTATATTTGCACATAAACTAACTATCTAGGATTATATTTTCATTTTCAGCTATCACAGAGTTATATGTGCACTTATGTGAATTATATAGGGTTATATATGCATTTCGTTCTTAATTTTTTCTGTCCACCTAAAAATTATTTGAGAAAAGTGCATATATAACCCTACCTAATTCACATAAGTGCAAATATAACCCTGTGATAATTTAAAATGCAAATATAACCATACATAATTAGTGTATGTGTTAATATAGCCTTTTCTGATAGTTTGAGGCCGGATAACAATAAGAAAACAAATTTACCCCTTCAAAAAATAAAAATAAAAGAAAGGTGAACCCTAAAATAACCCTTCTTCTTCTACCTTTTCTTTGTTTCTTCTTCGTCTACCCGCCGATCTGCGCTATAATCCCACCCTCCCCACCACCCACCGTCGATCACATTTTTTAGTTTGTGTCATATTCAATTACATTATCATTTTTTGGATCTTCAAATGTTAACCCTCCCGTCGATTGGCACCGCTTCGCTTCTAACCCTCCCGTCGATTGGCGTCGCTTCGCTGCTAACCATCACGTCGATCAGCGCCTCTTTTCTGCTAACCTTCTCGTCGATTGGCGCTGGGAGGTGGCATTTTGGAGAATGAATGGAATTGAGTGCTAGGGTTTGCGCTGTGGGGGTGGCAGGGATGGGGAGGTGGCGCAAAGCTAAGGTTCGCTCTGTGGGGAGGTGGCGCGAGGCTAGGGTTCACGCTATGAGGAGGTGGTGTTAGGCTAGGGTTCACGTTGTGGAGAGGTGGCGCTAAGCTAGGGTTCGTGTTGTGGGAAGGTGGCGCTAGGCTAGGGTACGCTATGTGGTGGAAGCGGCGGGCCGGGCTGGGTAGTTGTGGTGGCGGTGGGGTTGGAGGTGGGTGGTGGTGGTGGTGGCGGCAGGGTTTGAGGGGAGTGAGAAGTGAGAGTGGCAGGGTTGGAGCTGGGTGGTGGTGGCGGCGACAGCGACGACGGACCAGAGGCAAATTGGCAATGGTGGTGGCAGAACAATAGTAGGCAAATGGTATTTTTATCTTTTAAGTTTTTATTTTAGGTTGTAAGGGCATTTTGGTCATTTCAATGACCGGAAATGCCCGGTCAATGCCATAATATAGTGTTTAGGGTTATATTTGCTCTTATATAAAGTAATTTAAGTTATTTTTGCATTAAAACTTATATCAGGGTTATATGTGCACACTGAAATTATAAAAGATTATATTTGTATATATTCCAAATTATTTTCATGACAAACACCATCTCTTCAAGATGGGCTTGCTGGCTGTTACTTGTAAGGAGTCCATGTACTTGCAGGTTTTATAAATGGGTTTGGGCTGAAAGTATTTTGTGACCCGGCTGTAATCAATTAGCAATGAGCAATTGAACCGGGTGCCGGTTCCATTACAATTCTCAAGGTTGCACTGTACTGAAAGTAGATGATTGATGTCAGTGAATAGTTACGGTACACTTTCGTGTGGATCTTTAGCTTTGCTTTCTCCGCTAGTGTGTTTTAGTCTGTCATTCTTGTTTTTTTTGTATGTTTTCAGACAATCCAACAAGCAGAAATTGATGAAGATTTATGTCAGAAAAATGTTCAATGAAGATATAGATGAATAATTCTTTCAGATAACCTTGGGAGAAGTTCAAATTTTGCTTTTATTTTCTGGTGAAAATATAGTCCATACTTCATTAATATGGCTATGCATTCTGCTGTGTTGTGCTTCAACAACGTTTCTCTTCATCTTCAAGCTTCTGGGTCTTCTAGGATCCCCTTCGCCCCATTTTCCCGGCCCTTCTCCGCCGTAAAGTCTCCGGCCACTTTTCCGCGGCTTAAACTTCAAGGTAATGTTATGTTTATAAGCTTTGATATTTTTAGATTCTTAAAAAATTAATCTTTAGTTACGCCAAACTAAATAAATTAATGGAACATGCTTATTTGAGACTGAAAAATAATGACAAACAATTGGAATAGATGGAATATGGATTTGGGATTCTTGATTAGTTTCTGCATTTGGATTTCAGGGAGAGCATTAGCTAGTGGTACTAATGGGGTGGCTGAAAGTGATGAGTCCCCTCTAGTGGTTTGCTTTGGGGAAATGCTGATTGATTTCGTCCCAACCACGAGCGGATTGTCCTTGGCGGAAGCGCCT
>JAULKM010000007.1:10048911-10078178 GCA_032355605.1 Rubia tinctorum
GAACTCATTTTGCGGCTAAGGGCATCCATCATCAGCTTTCATGTCCTTACACCCCTGAGCAAAATGGTCGCGCAGAGGATACATTTGACATTCTATCATATGTTTCATAAAGTTTTCATTAAACATTTGAAAAGTCTTTCATATATTTTAAAAAATGTTACCTAAATTTTAAAAATGTATTACATCACCTAAGATACTTGATACTTGTAAAAGTGTTACTTTAACACCTAAAGTAACACTTTTATAAGTATTAAGTTAGATGATGTTTTATTAGATCTAACATAAGGTAAAACTTTTAAGTATTTTTGTAATACTTTTCAAACTTTTAAATATTTTTGTAACAATTTTCAAACGTTAATCAACACTTTATAAGTGTAATATTTTAAATAAATATTGCTAGGAAAATATTACGATTTCTAATTGATAGGTAGTGTACAGACCGTCAAACTTCCACCATAAGATAAATCTCTTGGTGTAAAAACTTAATAACATATTTAAATAAATATTAGACTGGTAGAATTATCAATTTTTATTTTTCAACGTAATTAAATGTATATATCAATTAACCTCTTCTCTTTCCATCATTTCTTCTTACTTCTGAGAGAATTGTTGAATGTTGAGTAGTAACAAGTAATAAGGATAATCAACTGTTGAGCTAGCTAGTAATAAGAATTGTTGATAGAGACAAAACTATAAGGCTCACGGAATAATAAAACTAATTTACAGAACGTCTCGTCCGTTGTATTGAGAACAGAAGTAAGAAACACAAACAGTCGAAACTAATCCTATTACATTAGGCCAGCAGATGCCCGACATATACCTGAGCACAGCATTTTATTTTATTACCATTAACAAACATGACAAGCAAACGCAGAAACTGGAAACAAAGACCAGGTACAACGCACGAGACGCCAGCTGAGATGCAGCAGCAGGTTTACTGAGTCTGGGGTTGCCGAGACCGAGTGCTGTACTTGGACTCGTCGACGGGCACACCTTTCTGGGCGGCGCGTTCACCGCCGGGCTGATCCATGGTGCTCAGCCCTCCCTTCTTGCCCATCTCCTTGTAACCCTCCGTCCCGATTTCGTCCCTCCGAGTCTGCCCCCCTTTGCTCCTCCCTGCTCAATCAAACACGCTGTAAGTATCCACACGCATGTGAGGTAATGAATATAAGAATCTTAGGATGCGTACCTGCGGCAAGGTTTGCTTGGGCCTCAAGAGTCCTGCCGCCGGTTCCACCGGGAACCACGGTCTCCCCTTGCTGCACCTTCTCATTCAGCTCCTTCCTCTCATCCTCGTCCAGCTGCTCAACCGCCTCCCTGGCCTTGCTTTTGTCACCCAGATTCAACGCCATTCTCTCTTTCGACCTTGAGACTGTTTCGATGGTGTAGAGGCGTCTTGTTTATATAGCTATTTTGATCTTGCGTGCATGTATGCACCTTGGGGTTTGAATGACGCGTGGTGCATGACGTGTTACTCGCAGCAGAGATTGAGGCTCCAGGTGAATGCCACGTATTGCATTTTACTGCATGCTGTCGTTTCTCGTAACACTTGTTTAACCATAGCTTTCCCTAGAGATAAGTAATCGCACCGCCTTTGAGTTACATTCTTGAAGCGTTCGCCTTGTTATTATCCATTCTGATTATTCTATTTTTTTTCTTATGTAGCTCCGTGATGCATATCCCTTAACCGCGCTGCTCATTTCAACCTTACTGGTTGGTAGTGGCCAGTGGCGCACCTATGAATTTATATACGGGGTGCACCAATTATATATATATATATAATAGGAACAAAATATATAAAAACTTAAATAACATCAAAATTAGTGGGGTGCACTATTTTTTTTATAAAAAAAATCAACTGTAAAAATTTATTTTTTAAAAAGAACTGGGGTGCACGTGCACCCCAGGTTATAGTGTATGCCCGCCCCTGGTTGTGGCGGTGTATTTTCAGTTAATTGTGTAACGTCCCGTTATGTGCATTTATTGTTTATTTGACATTGATGAACTAATTTGGAAAAAAACTTTCATATTGGAATACTAGTGGAGAAGCCTTAATTTAAAGGCGGTTCAAAAGTGATCAAAGACGATTTTTGAGCATCCGCCTTTGATGTACATCAATTAAAGACGGTTCTGTTGTAGAACCGCCTTTGATTGAGGTCCAGACGAGGTTCCGAATTGGGAACTAATTTCGGATCCGATTAAAGGCAGTTCGTATTGTAGAACCGTCTTTAAACAGGATCCGAAAGTGGTTTCGATTTGGGAACCACCCTTGGTTGGGTATTTTGACCTAACACATAAATAAAAATCAGATTTTAGTTTTGGTTTCCATACTTAGTTTATTTTCCAATACACTCCTCTAGGTTTTCCTCCCTCCAGCCTCACTTTTATGTTTTCTCTCCAACTCACGCCGCCCTCCACACCATCACCCACCGTTGGCATCCACCATCAGCCACCATCGCCCTCCACCATCGCCCTCCACCATCACTCTCACGATGCCCTCCACAATTGCCTCTGCCGCATTCACACATGCGCTCACGCCTCTGACGCATCGCTGTCTTGAGAAGGTTTCTGCCGCATCGCTTGGAGAAGCTCCGGCGCTAATGAAGGGGGCCTCAATTGAAAAAGCCTTCACTGGTCAAGGGCTCCGGCTCTGAGAAGACCGCCGCTGGTGAAGGTCTTCGCCACTGAGAAGGCCTCTGGTGAGAAGGGCTTAGACGTTGAGAAGACCGCCACTGGTGAAGGGCTCCACCACCAAGAAGGCCGCCGCTGAGAAGGGCTCCGATGCTAAGAGGCCCTGTTTTTGTATTGATTTTGTTCTATTATCCATATTCAGATCCTGTTTGAATGAAGTTTCGATTCCCAGATTCATGTTAAGATTTTTGTTTTATTGTCTAGATTGTGTTTTAACGGAGGCTGCCGGGAACCTGATTTGGTTTCCGATAGTTTTTTAGGACATCAAATTCAAGTTTTGAATTCGGAACCTGAATCGGATCCCAATTAAAAGAGGTTTTTGAACCGCCTTTGATCATTAACAATCAAAGGCGGAGCTAGAGAATTTACACAAAAAGTGACTTCTTTGGTTTAGTAGAACCGCCTTTAATAGGTTTGTTTTCGCTAGTGGAACATACAAAAAGGTGAAGTCTAAATGAATGTAACCGATTATAAAATATTACGAGGATATTGATTTATGGAAGATTGAAGATTTTTCAATATTCATTTAGTCATGTGATTGAAGCATATTGGATTTATGGAAAACATCTATTTGTAAGAAATTGGATTTATGGAATATTATGAGATAGGTTGAGATAAGGAAAATCCTTTTTCAAGGGATTGTAATATGTGATCTTCAAAAAGAAGATATGGAATCGGAATATTGTGGAGACAAAGGTGGAGATTTCTGATCTGCTCATGGCCTATAAATAGAGGACATCATGGTTGTATTACTCACGAACTTTGTAGCAAAAATCTACATCCAAATTTCTATCTTTTCGAGAGTACAGCGAGAGCCAGGATACATATGTTCCAGCATATCGTAACTTGTTGATCAACTTCGGAATCATATGCCTTAATTCCTTGGGAGATGGGGATCCAGCGTCGACAAGTTTCGAGGTCAGAGGGATTTTAATCCAGGTGGATCGATAGCAAGGGGAGCTGGCACAATTCATATATTATATTTCGATAAGTATAGTTGTATGTTGTACTTTGTCAAGTATCTTTCTGCTTAATGGATTCATTATGAACTGGGCCAGACCCTGCATATATAGGTGATTTTCACCAAACTGTGTAACCAAATCTTGTGTGTTCATGCTTTACTTTATTGCATGCTTGGTTAGATAGGTTATTTTGGAACATGGTATGAATAATTGAATTAATTAGGTAAAACCAAATTTCATTTGGTATTAGAGTACCTTGGTTGTGTCAAGGAAAGTGTGATAAGATTTTACCAATGGCGACCAAAGAGGAACTTCTGTGACTTGGCCACCATTGCCGGAAGGAAGAAACTACAACTACTGGAAGACACGTATGAGAGTTTTCATAAACTCACTGGATGAAGTGGCTTGGCATTTTTTTTGAAACATAATGGAATTCACCAACCGAGGAAGCATAATCAAGTTCAAAAGAAGGTGAATCAAGTTCGAAGAAACTTAAACTCAAAGCTAAGTCATCATGGACTGTAGATGAACTAAAGGCTTCAATGGAAAATTCCAAAGCATTAAATTCTACTTCACAGCAGTGGATGAAAATCAATTTAAACTCATCTCCACATGTCATCAGGAAAAGAAAGTATGAGATGCTTTTTAGACAGTGCATGAAGGAACAAGTCGTGTACATGAATCTAAACTACAAATGTTGGCCACAAAGTTTGAAGGATTAAAAAATTGAGGATAACGATACTATTGATGTGTTCAATGGAAAACTGAGAGACATCATCAATATGGCGTATAAACTTGGAAAAATTTACAAGGAGTCCAAATTGGTGAAAAGGACCTTGAGATCACTGCCTCAAATATTTTCTATGAAAGTTATGGTAATAGAAGAAGCAAGAGATGTGACCACTATGACTCTAGATGAACTATTGGGATCACTGCAAACCTGTGAAATGTTGTTGGAACAACCTACAAAGAAAGTGCAAAAGGAGTTGGCATTTAAAACCTCATCATCAATGATCACTCATGAAGTTGATAGTGATGATGGTATGGAAGAACTTGCATTTATCACTATGAATTTCTCACACATGTTGAAAAAAATAGTGAATAAAAAATCTCAAGATAGATTGGACGGTAATAGACCTAGGGTCAAGACCTTGATTGATATGAATATCAAAAAGACATATGGAAGGTGCTTGTTAATGTACGATATTGTCATTAGAGTAAATTTATAATTTTAATCATGGATACGTGGAAGGAGTATATCGTGTGCATGAATAACATCCAAAAAAACATTTTACTATCATTCTAGGAAAGACTAAAAGACTTTGGCCAAGAATACACAATAGGCTTTTTAACGTGGTTGTGTAATTTTGACGTAAAGCCAAGTGAGAGATGTGGACAACCAAAATCATACTGATGTCACTCCCCGTTTCATGAAGTCCAGAAGAAAGAAGCCAGAATTTATAAATTTATAAAATTTATAAAAATTTAATATTTGGCAGGATAGTCCTTGTAATAGGTAGATTTTCGGTTGAATACTATTAGTTAGTTAGTTGGTTAGTTGATTTGTTATTTTTGGCAAAGCCATTAAATTTGCAGCTGAAAATTTGTTAGTCTATTTAGAATTAGATTAGGACATTTAGTTGTAATTATTTTAGGACAAAGAAGACAAATCTTGTTTGGATTATATTTCTGCATATTCTTTGTGTGTGCTGATTTGTCCATATAAAAAGGGAGAGATGGCCAAATTATTTTAACCTTTTATCAATCATACATTCAGAATTTTCGAGTTATACTCATTGCTTGCGAGCATCTTCATTGTTGCTTAATCCTACTGGTTAATTAAGTATCAATAACCTTGTGAGCAAGTCGAGATTGACAGTACCCCGAGAGTTAGACTCTTGAATGTCGTGCATCTACACTAGGGTTTGGGCGAGATCCCTCCTGTTTTCAAAGATGTAAAATTCTGTAATCCAGAGTTTTCTCAAGAAGATTCATATCAGTTGGTATCAGAGCAAAGCGAAAGAACCTGTGGCCGAAATCTTCAGGGGTTTTCGAGTTTTGCATATATTTATTTTTGAAATTTTGTTATAAATTTATAAACTTTTTTGTGTCATATTTTAACTATTTTTGTTTGATATTTTTTGGCAGGAGGATTGAATATAGAGTCGAAGGACGTTGAAGGGTCTAGAGTTAGAATACTTCGGTATTACTATATGTCTTCACCTTCATCAATCAAGTCAGGAAGACGTCGAAGGGTCTAAGCGTTAACAAGTATTATCCATCTTCTCCTTCTCAGTCAGTTTCGTAGTTTTTAAGTAGCTTATACAGTTTCTGTGCTTGCGATATTTTTCGTCCAGTTTTCTGAAGATTTATTGCATGCTCATAATCGGTTTTGTTTTCTTTATCGTTCTTTGATTCCGTAATCTTGAATTGTCTTTGATTCTTGATTACACCATATAAAAATAAATTTAAAAAATATAGACACTTTTGTGTCTTTTCCAGATATAGTGTCATATTCTTGATCCTTACGATTTTGAATACCTCGAAGTTCATTTGAATCAAGAGAAAGTTGTTGTAGATTTCTTATTCCAAGTTTTGTATAGGCGATATTGGGTTCCAAAATTTCCAAAAATTGAAAATAAGTATCAGATTTTTGGGTTTTGAAATCGGGAAACCAGGGTTTAATATCGAAAGTTTAGGGTTGTTTTGTAATTTTCAAAAATTTTGGGGGTTGTTTTACAATTTTTGAAAATTTGGAAATTGCACACGGTTGGAATTATTTGGGAAATAAGAATATGATTTTGAGTGATTTATTTTGGGTAAGAGTCGAATTTATAGTTGACAAAGAAAGAAGAAAATAAGGAATTCCGATTTGAAAAAGGAAAAGAAAATAAAATTCTAGTCGGAATCGGAGAAGGGGAGATCAGCTGAGTTTGGGCGTGGGAATTGTAGCTGAATTTCATCTTGGGCAGCAAGTAAGTACCGAAAAACCATTTCAAGGAAGGATTAGGGTTGGAATAGCTAAGTGGCAATTGAGCTACTCAAGGAACAAGAATATCAAGGCCCTATCTCTATATGGTTTTGGAGAGTTTCTTACGGACAACATCATGTCTATTGGGGTTGTGATTTTTTTCAAGCTACTTGATGCTACCATCTGTTGCATAGTATTCAAGATCGTGATTGTGAATGGGACACGTCGATGAATTTTTCTGCTTCTAAATATTTTGATGAAGGATTGGAATAAAAACAACATTATTATTTTTGGAAATATATATTTTTTTGTGTAGTTTATGTGAAATTTTGTACACTAATGATTTGGTTAATTTAATATGTATCGGTTGTCTCATTTTAATTTCTTCCATTGAAAACGGTATATTTTAATTACTTTCAACAATATTAATTTAGACTAGCGTATGAATGAAAACTGTTTCAACCATTGTGAAACAAGAAAATAATATTTTTGACCCCGATAATTTTTACAAACAATTTTTCCAAACAGTAACCGACACTGCCGTCAATCGGCGAAGGCGCTGGAAATACCAACATATAATGCGATGTCTGCCATATAAAAATACAGCAGTCGCGACATCACATAACCTTTGGTAACTTCAATTTATTCGATTTAATAAAATTTTACTCCAGTTAAAAACTAACCGAGGTAAATAACTTTTACTTCATTTTGAAACAAAATCATGATCAAGGTAAAAGAATCTTTTACGTGGGATATTTGGCAAAAAAATCGAGGTAAAAAACAGAAATAAAAAGTTAATTTTCTTTTCTTGTAGTGATGGAGAGCAAAATAATAATAAAAATGAAGTAGAAAATTGCAGATAAAAGTTGCACAAGGTTAGAAAAATGAATAGGAATGCGGGAGGTATGAGTGAGCATGAAGTGAAGAAGAAGATGAAGAAGCAGTGTCGGAACCAAAACAAAATTTGATGGGGTTGAGCTATACTGGCATCTCTGAGGAGGACGAATTTCCTTATTGGGTAGAATCCTTTTCAATTTTATTGAGTCGAGGTGGAAAAGACATACGCCGGAGTTTATCGGAGCAGCCACATCAACTCGCTCTGGTTCAGTTTCGCCACTGTGAAGAAGCATGAAAGAGATATGAAAACGAACAAGAGTGAATAATGAAAAATAGAATAACAATTATTTTACAGATTGTGAATTTTTTTATTAATATAAAGACAAAGTTTTGGGAAGGATCGTCTTTCCATAGGTTTATGGAAAGACGAGATTTAATTAGAATAATAAAAAAATAAAAGGTTTTAGTTACTATATTAAAATTTTATTATGCAACGTATAGTAGTTATAAAGTTTATAACCCGATTAATGCAACACGAAAATTTTATCTTAATTTATTCTAATTTGCATTTTAAATCTTGGTCTTTCCATGGATTATGAAAATATTTTCTTTCAAGAGACGGACTCTAATATAAAATGCAAAAATCCTATTTTTTTTTTATAGTTTATGAAAAAATTCTATTCTAGGCGTAGTAATTATAATTTCTATTAAAAACATAAAAAGTCCTTTCAATGATTAGGCGTAGTAAACAAGATGTCGTTATTAATTTGGAAAGCAATAATGATAAATGTCCCTGTCTGCCTTTTATTTATTTTAGCATGCTTCCACTATATATTCATTATTACATGACCATAAATTTATATAATAATAAAAGTCTTTGGCCCAATGAGCACAATTTCACAAAGCATTGTGCCATGAGTCCATGACTTTCTCCACCAACGCCAACCTTTTTTCGTACTCTGGTGATCACATGCTTCTCATCTTCTGTCACACCATCACACAGCTTTCCAAAGCTCTGAATCATACAACGAGATCCTGTTAACACTGTTTCCGAAAATTCCTTGTAAAATGATCATGAATGGATCAAGGAGAAAATTCCTTTAAATTGTCACAAGTATAGAGAAGAAAGATAGGGGTGGGAAAAAATCGAAAACCAAAAACTGAATCGATAATCGAATAATCCGAATTTGAAAACCTGCACCAAATTTAAAATACCATTTTTGAATAATCGAATTAAGTAAACCAATTTTTTAATATGATTTTTTGTTTGATTTTGGATATTGAAACTCAATCCGAAAATCAACCTGAATACCGAATTGCAATTAAAAAATAAATAAATTATGTATCAATAATATAATTTTAGAACTTTAAAATTGTTGTGGTTGAATTTGTATTGTAGTTATTTGATTTTTATTATTAAGACTTGAGTTTGATGATATAGAAATTAAATTACATATTTTTACAGAATTTTAAATTAGTTTATATATTTTTATTAATTTTTAAAATAAAAATCACAAACCGAATTCAAACCAAAAACTGAATTTTAAATTTGATTCAGATAATTCAATTTTTGGGTTATTCGGATTGGTTTCTGTTTTGATTTTTTTTGGGAAAAACCAAATAAACCTAAAACCAACTAAATCGACCCGACGCCCACCCCCAGAGAAAACCTTAGTTCAACAAATTAGGATATACTTCAACTGTGAGGATATACTGGAGGAAATGTTGTAGTATTATATTCCAATGAAACGGTAAAATCACGATTGATGATTGTGATGAAAAAAATTCTTGGATATCGATATGAATCGTGTTACGTACGCTTTTCATAAAAAGTAATTCAACTCTATTACAGTATTGGGTTACACTAATTCTCTTCGAGGATAAAACTAAACCCTCTTGTTCTAGGCATGAACCAAGAGAATTTTTTTTGAATATTTGTTTTTTTTTTGTTGTTTGGTAGAAAATTTCTATTTTCTCTTATATTTTACCATGCATGCATGCGTATGCATGTATCTATAGGGAACAAATGTTAAGAAATAATGCAGCAATTCATCTCTGCGAAAAGCCACTTAATTATAATTCTGAAACGATACATCTTTCCAGATAAGTTTACTAATCCAAGGGGAACACCGAATCCAATATATGGTTCTTAATTCATTCTCATCCTTTCAATCAAGGAATTAGGCACTCTGCACCACCACCATCAGAATTATAACAAACTCTGAAATGATACATCTTTTCACACCCCAGGACAAGCCATGTTAGTCATCACCAACACAATTAATCCTTATCCTATCAATTGTAAACTCGTAAATAGTTTATACAAGTGTGCATTATACACCACCGAACTTGTTTTAACATCTCGAGTTCACAACTATTCGAATCCAATAATACTGAATAGCATGTGTTTATAAAACACCAAAATACTGCTGATTGGATAGTTTAATTTTGACAAGGATTTGAAATAGAGTGGCTTACTATCAGATTTGATAATTTAATTTCTCAAAAAAAACACTCTAAATCATCCATAAAATATACTGATGATTGGACTTAATTTAAACAAACTGATAATGATTTGAAGTTTTTTACATTATTGAACAATGGATTTCTTCTCATTAAGCACACAAAGTGGGGTGATACTTTCACATGTGTCACACAGAGTGGGGTGAGACTTCCACATGATTCACACAGAGTAGGGTGAACCTCCTACGTACTCTAAGAGCATGTTTCACACCAATATGGTGCATTGGAAACTTAAAGGACCCTAAAACAAGGGGGGAATGGGGTTTGAATGAAATTATGTTGTTTTTACTCTTGGATTTGATTACCACTGAAGAAAGAAATAAACAGAAAATTCTTGTTTTCACACTAGACTAGTGAGAGAAGACCTCCACTACCAGTTGATTTGTAAAGCAATAATGATAATGTCCGTGTCTGCCTTTTGTTTATTTTACCATGCTTCCCCTGCATATTCATTATCAAATAATTCTCCAAAACAAATTTATATATTAACAAGAGTTTTTATGAAGTGTTTGGCCCAATGAGCACAAAGCATTGTGCCATGACTTTTCTTCATCAATGCCTCCCTCTTCTTTTCACCCTGGTGATCATATGCTTCTCATCTTCAGTCACACCATTACACAGCATTCCAAAGCTTGGAATCACACAACGAGACCCTGTTGACACTGTTCCAGAAAATTCCTTGTCAGGAGATTTTCATGCCAATTTTTATGAACAAACTCTAGACCACTTCAATTTCAACCCCAAAAGTTACACCAAATTCAAGCAATATTATGTGATCAACTCCAAGTACTGGGGTGGTGCCAATTCCAGCTCTCCAATCTTCGCATACCTCGGCGCTGAAGCTCCACTTGACGATGATATACCCTATATTGGTGTTCTTCCCGATAATGCTCCCCGGTTCAAAGCTCTCCTGGTGTACATCGAGGTACTATGCCATTTTCTTCAACAAAAAAGGAAGTGAAATGTTAGGAGTGCTGTGAAAATGATGATTTTCTCTACTTGAATATTTCAGCATCGGTTCTATGGAAAATCAAATCCGGCCGGATCAATGGATAGATTATTGAGAGACGAGGATACTAGAGGCTATTTCAGCTCAGCTCAAGCTTTGGCTGATTATGCTGAAATTTTGCTGTATGTGAAGAAAAAACTATCAGCCCAAGATTCACCGGTTATCGTCTTTGGTGGCTCATACGGAGGAAGTAAGCATAACATAAATTTATTAACACGGAACCTATTAAATGTTTATCAGACGTGAGTTTGACTATGTTTTTAACTAATATTAGTATTACGTTAATACTTTCACTATTATATTTGCAATTATTATTTCTCATAAATGTTATAAGTGGCAATTCCATGGATTCTGACAACTTATACGTTAATACTTTTGCTGCATGCAGTGCTTGCTTCGTGGTTCAGACTCAAGTATCCACATATTGCTGTTGGTGCGTTAGCATCGTCTGCTCCTATTCTTTACTTTGATGACATCACTCCGCAGAATGCTTATTATTCCAAAGTTACCCAGGACTTCAAAGTAATTAATTACCTTTAATTTTATTTTTTTGCTAGTATCCATTTAATAGTTTACTATGAACAATGAAAGTCACTTTAATTTGGACTCAAAATATTCTGTTTTTTTAATTTTTAAACGTACGACAGGAGGTGAGCGAGAATTGCTACCAAACAATTAGAGATTCTTGGTTCGCAATTGACGTTGTTGCTTCTCAACCAAAGGGTCTCGAAAGCCTCAGCCAAAAGTTCAAGACTTGCGAGTAACTCATCAATCCCTCACGTTTAATCATAAAATTTTGTTTTTCACTTTCCATATTTATGTGCTCATGAATTGTGTTTTTAAAATATACACTATATGCTCCTATGGCTCTATATTACTATCAAATTTATTAACTAAAATTAGTAAAAGAAAATTTAAAATTAGAAGAAAAAAAAATACAAAGACGTAGGTGAGATGGTGTCATTTAATTTTATAGCGACACGAAGGATTTAAACACAAATTTTCAATTGGAATAAAGGAAACTATAATTTTCAACAAGTAGGGACGCCTTCTCTCTACAAACCTCTGCCTTCTCTCTTTCCCAAGAACACAAAACCCTAGTTGCTTCAGAGGGCCGCCGCCGCACCACCTTTATGCGGCGGCCCCCATCACAATCCCACCCTTCCCAATCCCCCTACACCCATACCCTTCTTTCCTCCCGGAGATATAAACTACTGGCGAAAATAGCTAAGTTCATCGGGGTACACCAGATGGTCGTGGCTTCCGACGGTGGTCGTGGTCGTGGGTGATGGTCATGGCTTCCTACGATGGTCGTGGTCATGGCTTCCGTGATGGCTGTGGTCGTTGCTTACGAGATGGTTGTGGCTTCCGCCGTGATGGTTGTGGCTTCCGCCGTGATGGAGACGACGCTTCTGTTACGTCTGACGCTAGTTCTGCAACTCGGCACAACTCAGTGCAAATCGGTTCAACTCAGCGCAAATTGGCGCAACTCGGACCGAGTCGGTGCAACTCTGTCTGATTATGTGCTGAGTCAGCGCCAGGTGGGCGGACTAAACTCAACTCGGCTAGAGTTTGGGAATTTTCGGTGGGCCAGAATACTAGAAGACTTTATTTCTAGGAAGCAACATCATCGTGACGACGATAGGTATACTCGATTTTTTAATAATACGATGGTGTCATTTTTATTGATATATCTTGGATGGCGGCGACAAATATAGAGTGTGAAAATGTTATTTACAACCTGGAGACCAAAATATTTTTCCCTGGAGCATAGAATTCGGGTAGTTTCTCTGGTGGAAGACATGGGCATGAGGTTCTGCTTCATTTTGTTTTATTATTTGACTTTTCAATTTTCTAATTTTCGGGGTGGGAGACACTTAATTATGCACTTATTTTATCTCTTCATCTGTTTCCTGCAATTTTTGCTTTCTTTTTTCTGTTCAGTTTAATTTAAAAAAGGTTTTGAAATAAAATGGTTTTTTAAATTTAAGTATCGGGTAGGAATTATCTCTGTCAATGTTTATTTTTCGGACAACCTAAGTCCGATAAAATTTGATTGACTTCAAATTTGATATCCAATGAGATTGTTAGGAGAAATCCAAGTCAAAGTTATTAAATCAACAGATTTTTGGCGATACCGTTCTTTCTGAGGATTTAAATCAAATTTGTAGACTTTGGTCCATTAGATGTTTAGGCCAATTTTATTGTTCATTCAATTTAATTCATCTTTTTAAGGTTTTGGGGCCCAGTTAGAGATAATTATATGCACTCTAAGTGGTTTCTATACACTGACGAAAATTATTTTTGGCAATTAAAATGACTGGTTTTAGTCTCCTAGTTTAAAGGAAAATGGTCTTAACGGGTTAAATGGAGACGAACCATACCTTTAGTTGGGGAGCTTCATTGATTTTTTTTCATTGCCCTAAAATGTTCGATCAGATGTGTGGATGGAACTTTTTGTGTGCATCTATTTGATACTTCACTGTATTTCCTCCTGATGGTAGTCTCGTGTTCTACTAATGTGACTACACTAAAGCTTCACAATGATAATCACTTATCCTTGATTTGCCCTTCTTCGTTGACACATTGGCCTTTGCTTAGTAGTGTATTATCCATTAGTGCCTTTGTGTATCTCTATTTTAACCATTTGAAACCTTATTTTAGAATTGTACTATCTACTTAGCGCCTCAAATGTAAGCCTTCGGGCACGACTTGATGTAAGCCTTCGGGTATCGCTTGATGTAAGCCATTTTCGGCAACAACTTATCTTTAATAGGAAAGGGTCAGAAACCCTATAAACCCAATTAATTATTTAAAATAAAATAAAATAAACACAAATTTTAAAATGGGAGGAGGCGTGGAGTAATTTCGATAATTTTTAAAAACTGTACTTTGTCCCTTATGGTGAGATCGTCTCATATGAGTATTTGTAAAATGATATCAGAATGAATCTAAAAAGATATCATATGATAATTTTCTAATTCACACGTCAATCATACTTTAACATTTTCTTAAAAATGCAGTATTTCCATAAGTTATATTCGTAGAACATACATTATACATTTTGATATAAAATTGTACTTGTTAACCTGAATATTGTATTTAGTTATTCAAATATCATTCTTTTGTTATGGAAATTTCTTGTATTTTAACATTCAAATATGGTTTGTCATGTGTTTAAGTTAAAATTTCAATGTCTAAATTTAAAAATATATTGAGTATGCTAATAAGTAGGATCAAACACATCAGTAACCCTCAGTTCCTTAGTGTTTGTCCATATGACCCCATGTTTTTGGGAAATGTCCATATAACCCTTAGTCGTCATTGATTTGTGTTAGTCAATCTCTCTGATTATAACTGAAGTTGATATGGAATTTTTGACAAATAGTCGAGAAAATGGCATTACTTCGCTCAGTAGTTTGACTGACTTTTTTATATAAAAATGTCCATGAACTAGTGGAAACCATCCCCAAATACACCTAAATCCACCAGAAACAAACACTACTACATGCACTACTACATAGGGGTACATAGGCGCCAGTATTTCGATCCCTTAGAATACATGTACCTAAGTAGGGCGGTGCTGGAATGTAGATATGGAATATATATTTGTAGCACTGGTATTTCACGGGGTCGAAATACCAGTGCATATGCTCGTTTGAACCGGTACTAGTAAATAGGTTCCATAAAAAATGAGCACCAGTTTTATCGGTGCTCATATTTTATTAATAAAAAATAGAAATCAAAATATTTAACAAAACACAAAAAAAAATATAGAAAAAATGTGAACTAAATTCAATTGATACTCAACACTACCATTCAACTAAGGTGACTAAAACTAAGTCGTATCAATCTACACTAATATAAAAAGTGTTTTTAACCAGGGTAGCTACATGGATTACAAATTCTAATTGAATACAGGCATCAAGGAAAGATTCATAATCTAGCACATAGCACCATGTCATTTTTTTCCATGGAAAACATTCAGGAAGACTCTGCATTACCTGCACTCGAGGAATGATATACAAAAATATATATTCATTTTTGTCCTTGCGTTGTTTGATGATAAGGGTATGCATTTGTTGGCTTTAACTATACATCATGCTGAAATTAAAATTAGCAAATCTAACATAAATCACCTATCTTATCTGTGGTTCAAAGCCCATATCAAGCATTCTATCAACTTCATCTAGAACAATAAAAGAGAATTCCATATTCATTCAGTATCTGTATACTGACACAATTCACAAAACTATTATCAATTAAGGGATACTCAAGAAGCTAATGAAGCATTCAGAAGCAACCTGTGATATATGCAGCACGTACAAACACCAATTTTTAATACAAATTAAGATACAATATGCCTACCAAGAACAAGATCTCTTTCCATTTCATATTCAATCACAAAGACATGATGTGAATCAAACGGAGGATCCCCCAACTTTCGAAAAGAAAACTACACAAATTAACATCACCTATCATACTCCATTTGCATTGAAAGATTCAATTCCACACAAGACATAAAAGTACTAGTCTTTAAATAGAAAGCGAAAGATCAACAATGCACAAATGGAATATATTGAAATTTTATTAGAGAAATGGGCACAAAGTGTTCACAAGTAGTACGCCGAAAGGCTAAAAAATTGCTACATGCTTGAGCTATTTACCATCCTAAAATAAGTAAATCTTTGTAATATAATTTATGCTCTTCTGCAGTCTCAGCTATATATAAAGGAGGAACATTTGTAGCTTAAAGTATGTAGTATATATCCAATACTATATATAGTAGGTTTTATATAGCATATTCAATCAGTTTGTTTTAGCTATATTTTGCTTCCAAACTGGTGGGTTCCTTTTTGCTTATTTGTCTATATAGAAACTTTGCATGTACAGACAAAAAATGGCGTGGTATCATAAACGGTGTCCTATTTATCATTATTTATCATAAAGAAACTGTGAAATTATTGCTTTTGAATCAACCATATTAACATACTGCACAATATCTATTAGTTACACCAGATAAAGATGTCTCTTCTAATCAGTTTGTTTACAAATATATCTTGAATGAAGTTTCTAAGAAATCAAGGGAAATTTTTGATTAACTATAGAAATTATATAATACAGTATGTTTATGACGCAAATTCCTGTTACAGACACAAATTCACATTGCAATAATCAACTACTCAATTCCAACTTCTGAAAAATGCCAAAGTGAGTCAAGAATCAACATCTAAAAAGGGATTAAGAAAAATGAGGGACTCTCACTCAAATTCTTGGCGACCGGCTTTCTACTCTAACAGCTACGCGACGGATGACAATGTGATCTTTGGGAACCTTAGATGTTGACGTTTGGATGGGTTAGAGTTCCGAAGAACATTACGCAGATGTCATTTTTGCCACCTTTCGTTCTCCGATGTGAGCCAGTCGTAGTCAGTGAGGATCAACGAGGACCTAGCTTAGACGTTCTGATAGGGTTTGGGTTTGGCATACATGACGATTTCCATGTGTCGAGGTTGCGAGTTAGGAGCTGAGAGATGGAGGGTTTGGGGTACTGGATCTAGATCTTCGATTTTCAGATGGCGAAGCTGCGAGCTGGGAGAGAGAGGGTTTGGGGTACGGGACGTTGAGGGTGAAGAATGGGAGGGAAGACGAGGTGGGAATAGAATTAGGGTTTCAGTTTTTATTTATACAAAAATATTTTTTAATGGTTGAGTATCAATTAACAAAGTAAGCCATGGTTCAGATGAAACCAACTTGGGTTTTTTTAAAAGTACCTAGCATCGGTGCCTATGATAATCATACCAGTTCCTATGTATTTTCAAAGCAGTTTTATAACCGTTGCTTTAAGTGCGCGTTTTAATTTTTCCACCCAAGATCGAAGAGAAGAAAAATATTCTAAGTACCTAGATTCGTTATGGAACGCTGCCTATGGTGATCATATTGGTGCCTACGTATTTCCAAAGCAACAGCGTGACGCTCCTTTAAATGAGCGTTTTAATTTATTTTTTTCAACCAAGAGCAAAGAAAAGAAAATTATTATAAGTACCCAGCACCAGTAGTTTGACCAGTGATGGTGCTATCGGTACTCATTTGATTTCCCTCCAATATTTTGGATGAAGATTAAAAAATCTATATTCATTTTCCCGCCAGATGTGCAACCTCCACACCATAAGAACATAGCACCGGTATGATGATATTATACAATTGGTTCCCACATTTATTCGAGGTTTTGAGAAGAAAACTTAAAAACCCTACACGTGGATCCTTCCAAGAAAGTTGAAGGCACCGAATCACAAAATTTGTGATACAAAAATTAAATTTACCAAGGCACAATCATGACTTGGCGACTTGGGCTTGAATGGGTGAACGGAGGGGCCTCTAATCAAAGCAATGATTATTTGTACACATTTTTTATGAATTAGATTGTGTCTCCCAAAATTAAAAAACACACCCTTCAACCTTTTTGCATCCGGATGGGACATTAGTTGACATGGTACTCCATGGTGTGTATGGTCAACCCATAAATGTTAATTACGTTCTGTAGGCCACCTACATTTTTATTGAAATTAGGTCCCTCTTATGTACTATTCGGTTAAGGCATTTTCCATTGCTCCAAATTACAAGAATTTTCATATTCTTGTCTAATCATGAAATTTTTTATTTATTTTCGTTGATGAAATGTGGAAACGTTCTAGTATATGTTCTGGAGTAAATTATAGTTGATTACTTAGAAGTAAAAAAGTAAAATAAGAATCACTTATGGATCTATTTGTGTTCCCGAACCCTCATAAATCTTCTAGTTCCGACTTTGAAAATACATTGGGGATGTATCGAGTACCCTCCCATTTGAGCGGATATCAATTTGGAGTTACGAGTAAAGTTTTTACTTTCTGCGCTTAGGTCCCTGCAAGAAAGTTGGAGATGACGAATCACAAAATTGGTGACACTAAAATGCAATTCAATAATATACGATTGCGACTTTGTGATTTGAGCATGTATGGGTGAACGGAAGGGGCTCAAAAGTCAACATTGATTACTTCTACACAGTCTTTAAAATTAAAATGTGGCCCAAAATTGTGTTACCCCTATTATCCAATGCTCCAAAATACATGTTTTTTTGTTGTTCTTGCCTAAATATAGAAATATTAAAGAAATAATTTTCTTGGAGAAATATTGAAAACCGCTAGTACATTTTCAAGAGTAATTCATACCATAAATCATTTTTCATAACTTTTTTCCCATTCTAGCTTGTAAATGTTGAAAATATTTTGATGTATCGAGCACCAGTACTATTCGTCAATAGACCGGTTCCTATACAATTATACGCAGCTGCGTAAGGCTGCTTTAAAGAATTTTTAAAATTTAAATTAAATGTACACCTAGCACCGGTACATTATGACATGTACAAGTGCTAGCTATTTTCCCATTACAAGTGCTAGATATTTTCCCATCACAATTTTAACGACCAAAATTACTATTCTGGTCATGGGCATTGGTATTACCACCGGTACGTGTCATTCAACCAAAACTGGTACTGAAGAATATTAAATTCAGACATTTTTTCTTCAAAACCACTGGTATCTAGCACTGGTATTCAGTTAAACAGTGCTGGATTTATTCATAAGCACCGGTATTTTTGTTCACTTGCCAAATTATCGGTGCTTTTAAAACTCCTAAAACCGTATTGCTCTCCTACAGCTAATATATTGGTCGATATGTACATGTTTTTACAGTAGTGGTACACCATCAATCACACCTAAACCACCACACCACCGCCTTCACCTTTTTCATTAACAACTCCAAAC
Organism: Rubia tinctorum; assembly: GCA_032355605.1. Classification (NCBI taxonomy): domain Eukaryota; kingdom Viridiplantae; phylum Streptophyta; class Magnoliopsida; order Gentianales; family Rubiaceae; genus Rubia; species Rubia tinctorum. The sequence continues at coordinate 10,067,710 of JAULKM010000007.1, forward strand.
TACCATCCCCACCCACCACATTTACAACTACAACTACATCCTACCACTACAACCACAACCACTCACCACCAACAATCCCCAACACCATATCACCACAGACACCACCAACCATCTCGTTACCCCTTGACCCACCACCACCCCAGCCCCAAAGCACCATGCCCACCACCACTCCACGTAAACATTGCTCAATCTACCACCCGTGGCAAGGTAAAATGACACTTCCAAAAAAAGAATCCCACAAAAAACAAAGAAAAATCTAAAAATGGAAACAATATAGACAATGAAAAACTCTATGAAATTAACTATCACATTGTTTTACTTGTATAGAGACGTTAAGATCGATCCATCAAAACTAGGGATGTTGATGCGGTCATGGGATGGAACACCGAACTGTTCCCATATCTGAGAAGAAGCTTACGGTGTTGTTCAATTTCAACTGCTTCGTGAAGCTTATCTCCGAGTATATGAAGTCAGAGCCCTTAGATTGCCAGTTTCGCAATGCCTTTAAGGTCCTTGAAAAGGACAAGATGGAAACATCGACACCAAGGATCTCATGAACATTTTGACTAGCGTTGATGAGATGCTTGGGCATGAGAACTTAAAGTTGCTTAGGGAGGTTAACATACCAGATTCGTATATCTTCATTATTCTGCTCTTCCTCATATGCCTCTTTTTTTTTACTATGGAAGTTGTGACTTTATTTTAGGTAGGATTCATGATTGCGGGGGGGGGGGGGGGTGTTAGGTCTAAATCGGCTGGGGTGGTTTAAGAAAAATTTATAACTGAAAAGGAAGAGGAAGATGGCCTGGGGAGTCGAACCAATGAAAGTGTTCTTTTCCATATTCTAACATCTTTATAATGAAGGTTTATTTTTCTTTTTAGTTTTTGCCGGCTTTGATTGGTGTTGACATAGACCTCAGTCCATTTTGGGGTTATAACTGTATTTAAAAAAAATGAAATCATTTAAATAAATCCCTAGATTTTTTTTTCTTAAATAATATCATACTTGTTTTATACTTTATGGAAATACAAGTTTTTTAGAAAATAAAATAAAAGGGATGAAGGTACTAGAGATGAATATTTTTGATAATCAACGGGAGTTATTGTTCTGTTTTAGGCGTGCTTTTACAAATGACAACCTATATATAATCTTTGAAAAATTCTTCTACGCTGTACACAATTATATACTATAATTAACCCACAAAAGAAAATGACGTGATTGAAAAAGACTCCCACTTTGAACTTATGGAAGGGTTTCCCATCCTAATAAAATAATGTAAAATGTAAAAATTAAATCTAGCACTACTTCCGTCCCAAAATAAACTTCCTAATTTATCTTCTTTTTAAATTAAAAGTCATCCATAGGATTGAGGAATTTGTATTAAGGTCCCCTAAACTTGTAAATTGTAAATAGGAATACAAATAAAGTTTTTTGGCCATGAAGGACCTGAAATAGTAAAGAGAAGGTGCTAAACAAACTGTAGTACAATGGTAGAAGATATGTCAATGGAAATTACCTATCTAAATAGCACATCTAGGTAGGAAATTTTCATTGACATTACAGGAATGGAAAAAATTTACATTTTAATTGGTGAGGATGTATCAAGAATGATCTAAGTTATGTCCTCTAATTGATTACAATCCCAAAAAATGGGCTCTGATTACAATCTTCAATCTGATAGTGGTATCTCTAAGGAGTATTTGCTGCTGAGTCTGAGTGTTGCTCAGTGCTATCATGGAAATGAGGTGAGCAACAACATTTTGTTCTTTGTAAATGTGTGTCCAGGTGATCTCCTTTCCTTGGCTGAGTTGTTCCAGTAGAAACATTTTCCATCACCAGCCTGAACTATGGTGTTAGTAGTAGAAATATTACCTACTTGGATTGTTCTATTCCAAGCCTCTAAAGTCCAAAATTTCAGAGGCAAGGACCATATAAATTTGTACCATAGTGAAGAACCTTTTTGGAGATTTCATCATAACTTAAGGGACAAGAAATCCAGGAATATGTTTATACATTTTAATCCAAGTCCATTTTTTTAGAAGGGGAACAAAGTTGTTTCCTGGACTTCTAGTGTATATTGTGTCCAATCTCAGATTCCCCCTATAGGAAATATGAGCATAAGGCTTCTATATGGTGGATCACATGCTAAGTAGGGGCAGTAACACTCCATATGTGTATAGGAATTGAGCTCGGGGTGTGTTATATTATAAGTAATTTGCCTATATGAGACAACCACTTATTATTCCAATTACCAATTTAAGGTTAATTTTCTCTTGTATTTCCCGAAAGTAAGAATTCATATTCCCGCCTTTATAAATTGGAACCCCAAGGTATTTGAAAGGGAAATTTCTAGCTTCCATATGTGTGTGACTGTGGATTTTAGACTTAGAAATGATCCTTATTTTTTCTCCAACATAGAAGGCACTTTTTGTGTAAATTTTTTTTCCAGAGGCTCCTTCATAGTGTTTAAAAAATTTAACAAGGTTTACACATGCTTTCTTAGTTCCTTTAAAGAATAAGATGGTTTCATTAGCATATGAAATGTGAGTTTGGTTTATTTCATATGCTGGAAGTGTAAATCTGTCTATTAATCCTTCAGCAAACATGGCTTTAAACCCTCTATTTAATCATTTAGTTATGAAACTGAAAAAAGGATGGAAGAGAGGGGGTCTCCCTGATTTAGACCTCTAAGGGCTTTAAATAAATATAAGGGCTACCATTGATTAACACAGAAAATAAGGCCGAGCTATTGTTACTCATGATTAGCATTACTAAATGCCCATAAAAACTATAATTTAGTATCAAAGAATTGAGCATGGGTCAGGATACTCTATCAAAGGCCTTGGACAAGTCATGTTTAGTTATGACATTTAGATACTGAGTTGGTCTGTCTAGGAAATTTACCGCATCCTGCAGCACTAGAATGTTATCACTGGTTTCTATGCCTGTAATGAAAGATGATTGCTCCTCATAAATACATCCAGGTAAGAGGGGTTGTAGTGTATCAACAATAATCTTATATAGAGTCTTGTTGATGAAATTAGATAGACTTATAGGTCCATAATCTGAAAAGGTGGTTGGGGTTTCGACTTTGGGGATTAAGGTTATGAGAGTACTGGTTATTGCTTTAGGTAAAGACACTCGACACATAAACTCCCCGATTGCATCTAGTAAGTCTAACTTAATAATATCCCAAACCCATTTATAGAACAACCTAGTGTAACCATCAGGTCATGCTAAGCTGTTTTCAACTAAACTGAATATAGCATACCTGAGTTCTTCCAATTCAACTGATTTTAAGAGTTCTATATGTTGTCTTCCTCGGTAATTATCTTAGGTATGAACCTTAGAAAATGTTGTAAATACTGCGCAGCTGTGTCAACTACATCCTGAGTGAGGGGGTTTTTAAAAATGCAGTTGCTGCCTGCCCAATGAGTTCTTGATCAATAATAGGTTGAACTTGACCCATTGTCTTATTAATCCCCAATCTAGTGTACTTTTGAGATACGTTATTATGAAAAAAACTTAGTATTGTTGTCACCATCACCTAACCATTTCAATTTTGACTTCTTTTTTTTCCAATAGTCATTTCTCTCTTGTGATCTCTTGGTTAGTTCAACCTTAGCAATGTTAAGTTTTTGAAAGTCAGATTATGTTCCTAAAATGTCATATTCCCCCAGTCCCAGATTAAATTGCATAGAATCATTTTCACGGTTATCAAGAAATATTTTTTACCATTAATATGTTTAATTATGTACAATAACGGTAAATAAAAAGGTTGATATTTAGAAACTACTTATTACGAAAAATCTAACAATATCACATATGATAGTATTGTTACTTATATATCTATTCAAATATGTGGTCAAAATTTGATGGGGAATAGTGTCAAATGTTAAAGTGTACAGTTTAATTTGGGACAGAGGGAGTATTCATTTTCTAAATCCTGAATTAACTGTTTAGGTTTTTTAAGATTTTCAAATACATTTCAAAAAGAGGTTTTGTTCCATTTTTTAATTCAGTCTTTAACCTCTTATGTTTTATGCAAAACTTTCTCATGTCACGTTTTTCTGTGTATATTTCCTACAAAGTTTTACTAATTCAGATATTCCAGGCCTCCTGACCACAATGCCTAGAATCTAAAAGTTTTGGGATACATTTTCATTTTATTTTTAACTGTTAAAAGAATAGGGGAGTGTACAGAGTGGACCCTACTAAGTATCAGAGTAGTTGTGTCCTAAAACTTGATGTGAAAATCCTGATTGACCGAGATTCTATAAAGCTTTTTACTAACTTTTGCACTTCTTCTCCTACCATTAATCCAAGTATAGGGGTTGCTAATTGTTTTGACAGCTGTTAGGTTGTTTCTTAGGATGAAGGAATCAAAGTCCATTATGTTGTTCAGGTCTGGGGTAGAATCACCTTGATACTCTGTAATAAACCTAGTATTGTTAAAATACCTGCTAATATTACTGGATGATCTAGTTGAGGACCAATTTTTTCTAGGTCATTATAAAGCTCCATTCTTTCTATCCTAGAATGTTTCCCATGGACAACATATATAGTAAATATTTCACCCGAATTTTATTTTTAATTTTAACTTGGGTGAATTGTTGATATTGTTCTTCTAAGGTAATGTCATAACTATCTGAGCAGAAGATCAGGTCCTTCCATCTAGTAATGAAAATCCTTGGTCAAATCCTATTCTTTTTAAAAAAAATCATGAAGTAGGTTAGTTTTTTTGTTTCTATGATAATTAAGATAGAAATATGATGCATCATAATCAGCTTCTTAAGTCTTATAAATGATGTTTCCAACCCTCTTACAATCCAAGATAGAAGTTAACATTTATGTTTTTAGCCTTCAAGAGAGTTATAACTTTGTTAGGAGACCTCAAGGATTTTTTTCCAGATACTGAGGGTTTCGAAGTACCTAGGTCCTATTGGATATTAGATTCATACAAAACTTGGTGTAGTAGTTGAAGGTTCTACTGGTGTTTCAATCTCTATATTCCAGTTTGTTTGATTCTATGTGTCCTTAAGTCCTGCTTCTGAGGATGAGATTATTTCATGAACCTAAAGTTCTGGTCCTGAAGATGCTTCCTGAGTTGGGATGTGTACTTGTTCCTTTTATATCTGTAAGGATCCATTATATCTATTATAAAGTTCTGAACTAAAGGATTTAAGTTGTGAAATAACAGAGTATCTATTAAGAGTTAGATATAGGGGATTCTTATCCCTGTGGATAATAAAATCATCCATAGATTTCCAGTTGCTGAAATTTTGGCGGTGGTGTTCCTTCTTGCTGGCTTAGGTTGTGAGTTGTAGTGCTTGTTTCCTACTGAGATTGACTGCTTGGCTTGTCCCATTGTCTTAGCTTCTTCTCCTGCACAATAGAGAAATCCATTTTCTTTGCCTGGGACATTATTTACTATTTGATGATCTAGGTCAGGGGTTGGTTGCTTCTTTTTCAGTATGTTATGTCTCATGGCATCCGTATATTCTTCTGGATCTTAAGGGATGCCTATAGAGGAGACATGAATCATTTCTGACTATCATGATTTGGAGAGCGTTTAGGTGATGTAGTACCTTTCTTAATTTCAACATTGACCTACACTTTTCTAACACCACAATATTCATTCGTATGTCTTCTCTTAGAGAATTTAGTGACATAGTGAGGGTGATATTCATAAGTAATGGGGCTACAACTTAATGCCCCTAACAGAGCCTAATTTAATTTTTTCAGGGAAGGGACCTAGGGGATCCATTTCGATACAAAGGAGAATTGTGAAAGGTCTGGAATGGTTCTGTGTTTGGGGTTGGCAAATATTAGTTCTCCCAATCTCGTAGCTATTATAGGGATTGAATTTATATAAAGATAATAAGGTGGAGGGAAGCTAATTGTTAACTAGACTGGAACTAGTGGTGTTCTTGACTTACTTCCAAGTGTTTAGTCCATTTAAGCACTTTCATATATGTTTCTCCTGTGTTCCAATTCCTCTTAATCCAACAGTGTTGGATATCTTCATCAAGCTGTGATTATAGGTTCACCTTTAAAACCTTTTTTTCTGAATTGAGAGTGAATGAATTCAAGTGTTGGCCTACCTCTTAGGAAGTTCCCAACCAGATGACCCAAAGAGGAGCTCAATCTTCATTGTCATCTAAGAGCACCGCAATTTCATCCTTGAATTCTGTAGTAGGGTTTAGGTCTATAGGTTTTAATTTGGATTGAAAGAGACTAGGTTGTAGTTGAATCGATTATGATTGGGATAGAATGTCTCTATATGATATAGGTGCTGGCACCTGCGATGAAGCTGCCATGGTGGTTAGTTTGTATTTCAGAGTTATGTTTTTGGGACGGATGGATGACCGTTAGGCCGGAGATAAGACCGTTTGTGGTGGATCAAGGGTGGTGATGGTAAAAATTAGTGAGAATATGGAGTGATGAGAGAGAAAGTGATTCCTAAGTTATCTTTATGAAGTTAAACTAAACCAATTTCAATTGTTAAATTCTCTTAATATATATATTATCATACATGATACATTTTTCAATTAGTCTTAGAAACTATTGTTTTTTCAAAAAAACATTATTGACGTTCACAAGAAAATATGTTAATAATTTTAAATTGATGTAGTTATCTCCTAAAAGTCAAATTAGAAATTTTATTCAGGGACAAAGGGAGTAGTACGAACTCAGGGAAACTGAAGCGTGTAAGAAATTTTTATTGTATTTATTATGATAATCAGGCAAATAAAAAATTCATCGGAGTTAAAAGATTTTTTGGACTCGATGTACGCAAGTAGTGCTCAATACAACGCACCGCCTACATACCCAGTCACTCAATTCTGTAAAGGGGTTGATGGAGCAGCTATTGGAATTAAAGTTATTGATCGAATCATTGCGGGAATGGTGACCCTCAAAGGCAACCTTTCATGCTACAACACACACCAATACTCATTTCCCTCCCAAACTATTTTGGGATGGGGTTGGCAGGTACCCTTTTTCCTTTCCTACTACGATATAATAATAACAAATTTATCTTGACTAAATTAAACTTTTGTTATAAGTTTCAAAAACTAAAATCAAAATGGATAATATCATTTAAACATATGAACAATTTTTTCAATAAATAAAATCTATCCGACCTATTTTCTATCTTTGGTGAACTCGAGCAATAAAATTAAAAACAATAGAAAAAAACTTCAATATAGAATATCGATTTATATGTATACATTATATATTTATTATTTTATTATATTTGGCCATTTACAATTTTCCATGTGTACGTATATTAAATTTATTTATTAATAATTAGGTCAATAAAATAGACAAGAACCTACTTAATAATCATACAATTCTCACAACGAAACAAATTTGGGAAGCAATCAGTTGTAAACATGTGAAATTGAAATAATGATTTATAAATATTCATACCAAATAAAAGTGAAACAAGGTGTAACAACTTGTCAATGAGGTTCGGCTGTGGGGCTATAGTTTTGACTAGAACTTCTTGATTATCAGAGATGTAGTGAAATGGTAATGCCGATCGGGAGGGGAAATAATGATACCATGTTCCTGACTTCCCCTTTTATTTTAAGTAATTTTGTTCAAGGCTGCCAATCCAAATTTGGTGTCTCACCTCGACCACATTGGATCACCACTTACTATGGAGGCCAGGTATATATACACATTTAACAGCCTATTTAGTACTAGATTTTTTTATCAACCAGTCCTGTATTAAGGTCTTTTAAAAAAAAACTTGGTTGCAATTTAATTCAATTTCTTTTAGTTGCCAATGATATTAAATTTTACAAATATAATTTTTATTTGGTTCGACTTAATTTAGTGAGGAAAAAACTCTCTAACACTTAATAATTTAATTACATTTTCTCTACAATTTTGTTTTGAAGAACATTAGTTCATTAATTTATTTTACTTACGTGCCAATGTTACGTAAATCCATTTTCTTACCGAACGCAAATAAAAGTAATCGATTTAAAATAAACTTTTTTTCTAATTTGATATTAACCACTACGTTATTAAAATAAGAGTTCGTCTCTTGAAAAATGTTATTTTCGTAAGTCATGGAAAAACCAAAGCTTAAAGTGTAAATTAGAAGAAATGAAGATAAAATATTTTGGTTGCATGAATCGGGTTATAAACTTTATAACTACTAAATGTTGCATAATAAAATTTTAATATTGCAACTAAGACTTTTTACCTTTTATTATTTTAATTAAACCCCATATTTCCATAAGGTTATGGAAAATGGTCTTTCCCAAGACATTTTCTTAAAATAAACCGAATTAATTTAAATTGAACTGCAAAAATAAATCAATTCTTTGTAATTTATATTGCAGGATATAAAATTGATTCTCAAGAAATTCGGGAGCAATATCATATTCTCCAATGGTTTAAGGGATCCTTACAGTACTGGCGGGTAATTTGTTAGAACTCATCAAATTGGATTTTCTTATGCTTCCATTTTAATTCTTGTGAAGTTGCTCCCTTAATAATCCATTTTATTTTTATCTTTCTCGAATATCAGAGTTTTGGAGAACCTATCAAGCAGTTTGGTTGCCGTCTACACGAAAAATGGTTCATTATTAATGCATTACTTGATTCTTATGTAGTTTATTTCAGAACTCAAAATTAATTACTTAATGTAATCGGATGTTTTTTTGCAGGATCACATTGCTTGTACATCCAACCAGCTAGTAAAGATGATCCAGGGTGGCTGGTTGGTCAGAGGAAAACTGAAGTTAAAACCATGGAAGCATGGATCAAAGCATACTATTCTGACCTCAATCGCCTGCATTAAGCATAAATTCCTTCTAGAAAACAAGTTTGATTATCATCATCAATAGTTATCATGATGTGATAATTGAGAATGAAATTATCATTATCGCTAAAGCATGACTAATTTTATAAATTTTCAACTTTGCTTGCTATCATGCCTCCATGATACGCAAGAATTTTAATAAACAAGAAAGATGAAGTCTAAAAAAGGTGAACTTTTTTAAGGAGAAGAGGGAGGAAGAAGAAGATCCGGCCCGCCACTCTTATAATCCGGCTCACTCCAATTCATTTTCCTCCCATAATTTCCTCTATTACAATTGAGTCACTGACGTGTCCCTAACTTATGGACAATGCACCTATCAGAACACCTTCTCTTCAGAAAATTGACGTTCTCACAAAACTAAGAAATCTGAACTAGAAAAATGTTAGAATAGTGACATTTAGTAAATGTGCATTTTCCATAATATAGTTGGAGGATTAATTACGAAAATAATTAATTCATTTATTGTGAGTGATCGGAATGTTTACCTGGAAATTATTTTTGATCTGCTACCATCTAGTATTGGACGTGCAACTTATTATGTTTGAACCTATATGGTCATACACAAAGCATGCAATTGGATAAAAGAAATAACTTTTGGGATAGGAGCCCATTAGTGATTAAATAAGAATTGAGTTTAGAACTCATTAAGTGTAATTGAGCTAGGCCCAAATTGACTAGGATTAGGGTTTTACTTGGAATTATGTTTATTTTGTATAAATAGATATTTTACATGAATAATCAGTATGATAATTGTTAGAACCATGTAAGTTTGTAGCGACAAAAAACAATCCTAACATTCTCATTCTCTATAAAATAAATCACACTTTAAATAGAAGAAGAAATACAAGGTCTTTACTTGCTTATTGATGTTCGAAGTTGATGACGGTGTAAGCGATCCATTCGTGTTGTGTAGATGCGTATAGAGAAATCACATATGGAATTCTCGTATCCCTGGTTGATTGAATATGATGATAAAGCATGCTTGAAAGGCAATCTAAACTCTAATATAAATGTGAATTAATTACAAACATGTGATCCAAGATTGAATAATTGATTTGAATTTAATCAATTTTCAACAATGGTGTCAGAGCCGCTTGCACGTTTTAGTTTAATCTAAATAATATGTGAATGAGATTTACATAATATGATTTTTAGATGAGTGTTCATAATTTGATCAAATTAATTATAAGATAATATAATTTAATCTAAACCCACCAATTGGCTGGAATTACTATTCACTGATGGAAAATACTCTTCCCCGCCAGAAAGGTTGCCCAACCCTAGTTGGTGGCACATTAGGATTTCAATTTTTTTTCATAAAAAATAAATTCAAGCCCAATTTTAGAAATTGGCCAGAAGGAGCTTTTTCCCTAGCAAAGACATGCATGCCTCTTGGTCTAGCCTGGGTCTTAGCCAGTTTAGGTGGGTGGACAAGTCTAGGTCTGGTTTGACCAGCCTGGTCCAGTGTAATAGTAATTAGAAAAAGGAAATTTTATACATGCATAAACATGGCTCTGATACCAACTTGGACCAGGATTTTAATCCAAAGGCGGCAAATCAGCTAAATCTGGAAATTCTATTGGATAATGAGAATTCATGAAATTCTTTATTTCTTCTAGTTGTTGC
>JAULKM010000007.1:10091777-10105446 GCA_032355605.1 Rubia tinctorum
TTTGGATTTCATATCAAAAGAAAGGAGAATTAGTTATTTTCTCCAAACCCTAACAAGTAATCATACAAGCAATTCATATACTCAAACTTCCAACACCATTAATGTATTCAGCAACCAAATTCGAAGCACAATAAATGCACAATAGAGAAAGCATTAAATTGATAGAAATGATTCTCAAGACATAGATAAGGAAGCTTCAATCCATTTATCTCAAGGAGATTACTAACCTAGACAATGAGAACACATAACTAAACTACAAAACTAAGAAAAGAAGAAGAAAATTAGGGTTTTTAAGCCCAGAAAATCGCAGGAGGAAGAAGAGTTTTTCAAGGGAGAGAATAGGGTTTGGTATTTATAGTACAAAAAAAGAAGGAAAGATTTATGGTCACTCGTCTGTCGTGACTCGCAACAGGACCATCGTGAATCACGACAGAGCCTACATTCAGCATCTTGGTTTCTTTCTTCTTCTTGTCTCGAGTACTCATCTTCACGTTACTTTTCTTTAGTCCCTCTAGTCTTCAAAGCTCAAAAGAAGGTATTCAAATCTTCAAAGATAGTCTTCGAAGTCTTCAAAGTATTCCAACATTTTCCTTATCACACAAAATTTCCTAGAAAAGTAATAAAATCGTAAAGTTGCTCTTAACTTATCTTAGAGAATTTCAAGGCAAAGTGCCACATCTAGAGCCCAAAAATGTACAAAAGTGAATCCAGAAAGTCCCCAAAATAACTGTATAAAATTGACACATCAGAGATTGAAATGTTGTAGGAGCATTTGTGAGTCCAAATGGCATCACCAAGAACTCAAAATGTCCATGGTGAGTTTGAAATGCTGTTTTTGGTACATCGGAATATTTCACTCTTATCTGGTAGCAACATGATCTAAGGTCTAGTTTTGTGAAATATTTTGCTATATTAAGCTCGTCTATCACTGGAATAGGAAAATTTTCTTTTAATGTTAGATCATTTAGTCTCCTGTAATCAATACAAAGTCTCCAAATGCTATATTTCTTCTTGACAAGCAAAACAGGTGGTGAAAAAGAACTAAAACTTCTCTAAATTATCCCTTGAACATCTCTTCTATATGCTTTTCAATTTCACTTGTGGGCATGAGCATATCTGTAAGGTTTTAGTTTGAAGGGATCTGCATCTGCTTTAGGCATAATACTATGATTAACATCTCTCTTTGGAGGTAAACTACAAGGAATCGAAAATACATCAGAATAGGTAGAGATGACCTGTTTTAATTCTTAAGGAATTTGTAATGCAACCAGTTTATCCTTCTCAGAAACAGTCTGCTTACCTGCTTGCTCCACTTTCCTGCACTTCATCCCTCTATTTAAATCTGAAACTAGATCCACCATCAGTAGTATCCTTCTCTCATGATCATACCATCTGCGAGAATCTCCATTCAATACCTGTAAACTGTTCTAATCAAAATTTCCCTTCAAAAGCCACTGCATACCCTCATTACTTATATGAACATTTTGTATGTTGAAGTCAAAAGCAATGGGACTAAAAGGAGTCATCCAGTCCACTCCTAACACCATTTCAGGTCCTCCAAGATTCTGAACTTTAAAATAAAAAAGAAAACGATGTTGTTGAACCTTCCATGAAACATCTGGACACAAATAAAACCTGTTCTCATGCTCCTATCTGCAATGGTGACCATAAATGGTCTCATGAATATTTCTCTGAGTCCCAGCTTCATGATCAGACTTGGATCAATTAAGTTGTTTGTACTCCCAATATCCAACAACATATTTACTGAGTAACCATTAATAATCCTCACCAGAGAAATTGTTTTAGTTCCAAACCTCCCATCTATAGCACTCATGGATAATTCTTCAGGATATTCCAACAGTTTATGTTCCTCAATGTCACTCTTAACCACAATAATGTCCCCAACACCCACGGGTGTACCCCAGTGATTGGGAGATGGGTGAGTTTGCAGTCATCCCAGGTTCGATCCTCGGCAGCGGCAGTGTGGGGAGTTCTTGCCTGGCAAGGCTCCCTTGTGCGCACCGAGGCAATACCAAAGCCCATTGGTCCTGGTGCTGGGCTACCGTGATTTACCTCTCATATGTTGGCCTGGGTGTGGGCTAGTATAGGCCGCTGAGGGCGAGCGGATCAATCGCCTTTTGCACAATAATGTCCCCAGCTTCAGTTTCATCTTGTTTTTCAGGCTGATCAGTAATCAAATGTATCTGTTTATACTTTCAAACTTGACCTGGACTATAATTTTTTCCACATTTATAACAAAGATGGTTCTCCCTCCTATATTGTTGCTCCTGAGGGGTTATCCTTTTGAATCCCAAATTTTTTGACTTTCTACTGTTTCCAACTCCTGCTTTGTAACCTTGAGAATTTACATGTGATCTATAACTCCAAAAAGAATCACCTCCAATCTGTGTAACTCTGTTCTTCTTCCCAGACAACTCCAAGTTTAACTCCTGTAACAAAGCTATCTCTATTGTCTGCTGCAAACTGATTGATTTTAGCATTTTGACCATAGGTTTCAGTGCCTCTTTCAAACCACTTATGAAGCTAGAAACAAAATAGGTTCCAGGAAGTCTAGGGTCCTTGCATAATACTAAAAGATTCATAAGTGCCTCTTTCAATTCCTCAAAAGATTCCTAATACACTTTAACACTTGTTCTTTGATACAATTTGTTGAATTCTCCAAACTCATTCCTACCCCCAACCTTTGAGAATCTCCTGATTAAAGCATCACTAAACTCTTGCCAATTAAGTTTCCCCCCTAACAAACTTTTCACCTCGAAACCATACCTCAGCCTTTTCTTTTGAGTAATTCTCAACTGTTTTAACTCTATTAGCCTCAAGAACACTATAGTAATTCAGGAATTTCAAACACTTTCTAAGCCATTCTCTTGGGTTAACACCTCTAAATGAATTTAAAGTTAATTTAGCGTGAGTATTTCCACTATTTCCTAAGTTTTCTTTTCAGAAAAACTGATTAACAGTTTCATTGTACAAAACCTTTGGATTAATCAAGATAGGAAAATCGCTCTTATAAGAAAGAGGTTCATATCTGACCTCGCGAGCCTCCTGCTCTTTGTTTCTTGTTGAATTCTCTACATAATCAATATTCTGAACCCTGGGAATGTGTGTTTGCTGGTTAGAACTATCAGCCATTCCTTTTCCTTTGCTTCTTTCTCCCGGTATCCAATTCTTCATGAACTCCATCATTTCATCAAATATCTTTTTGACATCTTCTCATTGCTTGTTGATCTCTGATTTGAATTCCATTTGAAGTTCTAGTTGAAGAGCTCTGAGTGATGCCTTCATAGAGTTGTTGATTCTAGCATTCGTAGCGTTGATTTGCTCTCTGATTTGTCGACTCTAAATTCTCCAATCCTAAGCATTCTTGTTCAACTGATTCTCCAAATCTTTGAGTTGATTCTCCAAATTTCCGTGCCTCGTGTTTTCAGTCATTGCCAATGACTCCACTGAGCTCTGATACCAAATTGTTATGATCCAGCAAGATCAGAAATGTAATGAACTAGAAGAAGCAATAAACTGCAAACAAGGTGCTTATCTTTGATTGATCAAAAGAAAAGTTACAGATTTAGATGAGAGAGAATAAGGAGAGATTAGGTAAGAAGAACACATTTTCTACATGATCAATCAGATAAGCTTCACAAAATTTTCTCTCTCACCCTTTATAGCTTTCCAGCAGCTTCCTAGCTCCACTGCTCCTAACGGAATCAGTTAGCTACAACCTAACCTCCATTAAGTCCCTTTTATTGACCTTAACTCTTTGAATTTCTTGCAAATTGCATATTAGCCCTTGGATCATAACTTGAGATTAATGTTAGCCTACTACAATCTTGGTCTTTCTCATTAATGAGGCCCAAAGAATATACTTCATCCGGTTCTCTAACAATGACTCACTTTCCTTTTTGGGATGATTTTTTAAGATTGGCTCATTCCTTGTTTGGAAAATTCTAGATTTTTTCATCCACTCAGCTTACTTTTTAAACTTTCATTACATTCTCCACCACTAATTCTATCACAACTTACTTTTTACACTTTTAGTACATTCTCCATCACTAATTCTACCTTTTCTAAATTCAAGTGCAAAAAAGTAAGTGAGTCAAATCCAAGTGTCAAAAGTAAGTGAGTCAATATTAGTGAACCACTTAGTACTACTAAGTACTCCCTCTGACCCACCTCAATTTGCAGAGAGAGAATTTTGGGTGGTATTTTTCTATAGTGAAAATTCAGAAAAAAACTGACAGAAATCAAGTTTGACAAGACAAAAGGTTGATGGGTAATAGTGACATGCTGAATGTTAATTACAAAAATTACACACTAATATTACTTTTCAAATTTACAAAACTTCCACTAAATGCCTTTAATACACTTTCATTACAATTCTAATTTAAAAAATTGCACCTTCTTCAGCCCGATCTTCATCTTCTTCAAACAGATCTTCTGAAACTAATGGCTTCTGAAACCTCATCTTCATCTGGTTCAACCGGATCTAGAAAAAAAAACAACCAACATCGAGCAAAAAAACCTCAATCGCTAGTGCTCAAATCTGGAAAAAAAACCAACAAACACAAACAACAACATAAGTCTAAAATGAACCAATCAGAAATCCTGCTAAACAACAACAACAATAGAGGAAAGCATCTTAAACATCACCGGCGAAACACAAGATAGTTCCTTAGGCCACATTCAAACAGAAAACTACCCATCAGCATAAAAACCCCAACCTAAAAACTCAGAAAACATCAAACATGCTCAAATCAAAGAAATAATATTATTGAATAACACAAATTCTTCAAGATTCTAACCGTTTTAAACATTAAACAACCTTCAATGCACCAGATTTGAGAAACCATAACAAATTTCCCCATTATTAACCAAACTTGAACCAAGAAACAAGTAAAATCCTTAATGAACACAAGAAGGATGACCATTTAACAAGAGATTAACGAAAAACACACTTGAAAACTTACGAATTCGAAGTATAAATCGGATATGAAACCCTTGAAGTTTGAAAAGGGGAAGAAATTTAAGAACAAACAAAAAAATAGAAAAAACAAGAAGAGAAGACTGAGAGGAGTGAGTGAGGGGAGGATTTAGATCTAAAAAATTGAGAGAGGATTTGATTCTAGGAGGATTAGAAGAGGAAGGGAGATGAGTGATATGATTAGAGAGAGGGAGAGAGGGAGAGAGGGAGAGATGCAAGTGGCTTTTGGAAAAATGAAGAGACGCATTAGGAAGTAGGATAACAACTAATCTTCTATTTTAAACTCTAATTAACCAGCACAGGCTCATTGAAATTTCAGTCAACTTAAACGGTAAAAATGGAGTTCTGGGTCTGAGCCTAATTTGGCAAAGTTCAGAAATTGCAATTTGAGCAGCCCAAAATGGAAACCGTGCAGTTTGAGGTGGGACGGACGGAGTACAAACAATTAAGTCGACCAAAGCAGCCTGTAACGGCGTCGTATTTGGCTAATCTTCCATATGTCTCAGACTCGCAGAAAGAGCAACCGATCTTTGTTTTTTTTTTTTTTAAATTTTTGATCAAAACCGATCCTTGTTCAATCGCGGGTGAAGTTGAAGAACTGAAGAGCGTCTGGCGAAAGAGGGAGACTCGAGAATATGTTAAGATTGAAGGGATTAACCTCACTCTTTCTAAATCCAAGAAATCTTACTCCAACACATTTTATGCCTATGCCGCCGCCGCCGCCGCCTGTACAAAGTCCCTCACAGTGGACCTCCCGCCGCTTCCTCGATATCTACCAGGTTAGTACACATCCAATTTTGTTTGATTTCTCTCCATTGTTTTTAGGATGTACTTCGTTCCAGTTTAAATTGTACAAAATCTTTTTCTGTCAAAGTAACGGTATGATGATGATAATGGGAGATATTTACCTGTAACATATATTTTCTAAAGATAATGTGCAGTTTAAGCCGGAAGGTAGAGGGTAGATTTGGTTGTTTCTGACAAATGTTTTTGATTGACAGCTGGCAAGCAAGTCTGCTATTGAGAAAGAGCGAGCTAGGCTGTAAGTTTGAGTTGTCAGTACTATTTTATATTTTACTAGGATTTACGGAATACGTTTGCAATTGTTCCACTCGTGTGATTGGTTTAGGGCAGTTCAGATGAGTTGAACCGGGGTTATTTCGCCGACATTGATGAAATGAAGAAGCATGGTGGCAAGGTAGTTCCTCGAGTGATTATGTGAGGGTGTTTATTCTCGTTGGTGATGATTTGATTGATTTTGACCCTATTTTATTTGAAGATCGCAGCGGCTAATAAGATTATTATCCCGGAAATTGCGGCTGTGAAATTTCCCGAAGTCGAAGTGAACTACTCTAATGGTTCAACTCTCAAGCTCCCTGATGCGTCTGCTGGAAAAGCTGAAAAATTGGACATTACAAAGGCTTCGCTGCTCTGCCTTTCGTTCCGTGCGAGCTCACAGGTTTAATAAGCTCTTGTTTCATTATCAATGTATTACTTTTGCAGGAACACTATCATTCTTCAATACGTGCTTATGTTTCTTCAGTAAATTTCTGAAATCAGGAACTTCTCATAAACCATCTTCTTAGTGAAAAGAGCCAGTTTACAGTCTACTAGAATTCTTTAGGCTGGTTTATACAGAGCGAATTTGCTTTATTGTGTCCAGGAGCTTAAAATATTTTGTTAAACCAATAAAAAAAGGAGTAATGATATTCAGAGTGAAGATTTATAGGGAAAAATCATAGTGCATGATGCGGCATTAAAGAAAAGATTAATATATTCATGGTTAGTTGCACCTTTCAAATAAGGTGATTAGTGATTTGGTCTTTTCATTAATGCCACATCATTCACTATGATGTTTCACTATGAGTTTTCACTGAAAATATCATTACTCATAAAAAAGCATATAAAGAGAAATCAGAAGTCTCGTTACAGTTAGTTGTTCAGATAATATGAACTGTTAAAACCATTGTTGCTCCTTAGTTTATGAATCTTGAAATTGCTCTATCAGTGGATCATATTTATATTTATTTATGTTCCAATGCTTATAACCAATCTCCCTCCCCTAAGAGTAACTGCATAGTGCTTTACCACCAGACTACATGTGGTCGGGCTTGAATTGAAATCAGATCACCTTAGCTGAACAGATTTTTGATTGTACTGTTTTGGTGTTCTTGAACCTTTCTTGTCGTTCATTTTCCAAACTGGATGTTCTGCGAGGACAGAATTTTCACAGGTTTAATAAATTCTTTCTTTATGACCAATTTTATTATTTTTACTGGGAACATTAATGTCCTATTTCATTACATGCTTATGTTATTAAATTTCTTAAATCAGGAGCCTTTGCAGAAACCATCTTAAACCATGAAGGCAATTTCTAGTCCAGAGTGCATTAGACTGGTTTACATGAGGGGGGTGGGGGTGCAGCTGTGTATAGTATTTCCACTAGACTACCTGTTCTCTGTTTTGAACTGAAATCAGGAGATCACCTTAGCTGAACATATTTGATGATTGTACTGTTTGGGTGTTCTGGAACCTTTCTTGTCTCCCATCGATTACTGTAATTATTCTGAGAGGATAATTTTTGCACTCATTCACAAAAATTGGGTATATATCCAGCTGCACTTTCGTATCTATGTGACACAACATATCAACCAATGATGTGGCACCTATGGTTTTAAGTTTGTAACAGGTATCCCATTTTAGTTGCGTTGGCCATTTTTTTTGAGAGATACATCAGAGGGAGGGTAGGAGACTTATTACATTAAGTGGATTTTTGTGAAGTTGATCAAAAGTGTATGAAATGTATATATTACTTACCACTAGACTACCTGTGTTCTGTCTGGAACTGATATCAGGAAATCACCTTAGCTAAACAGATTTGATGATTGTACTGTTTAGGTGTTCTAGAACCTTTCTTATCTCCCCTCGTTTACACTAATATTCCGAGAGGATAGAATTTACATTCATTCCCAAAAATTGGGTGTATATCCAGCTGCACTGCCCTCTCTATGTGACATAACATATCAACTACTGATGTGGTACCTATGGTTTCCAGTTTGTAGCAGGTATCCCATTTGTGTTGCGTTGGCCATTTTTCTGAGAGATGCACCAGAGGGAGGGTAGGAGACTAATCACATTAAGTGGATTTTTGTGATGTTGATTAAAAGTGTATGAGATGTCATAGCCATTGATGATCATTAAGTGTAGTTCGTAAGATGTTTAGGCTTGTTAAATACGAGTACATTTGGCTTCCTGGTTCACAGTTTCTGTTTCTTAATACGGTATACCGTGCATCTAATCAGTTATATAACTATATATGGATATTCTTGTTTGCATTATACCTCAAACATTTCGGATAGCATCTTTTCTCACTGGTCATGTAGAACCAAATTACTGGACATTTGGAGGAAATTTTATGTAGTAAAGTTCTAGTATGAAACGTGTTGGTTAATTTACATTTTCAGAAAAAAAGCTAAACATAATGGTTATTGCTAATTAATTTTTGTTTTGGACATTAAGATAGTTGTAACTTGATGTGCTTACTGATTACGCTATTGCTATTTCTGGTCTTTCTAGTGACTTCTTGTTTTTACTGAATATAAATGATTCTTGGCAGGCAATGATTGATTCTTGGAGTGCGCCTTTTCTCAATGAATATAAGGACTCTAATGATCTTCGCTTATTTGAGGTATGTAAACTTTGCTGTTCAAGTCAATGGTCTCAAAGTGCTCTGAGCTGAAGCCACAAATTCTCAGCGATAACTGTCATCTGGCATGGATCCTTCCTTAGAAAATGAACTGCTGCCTAACTATCCTGCTTTATACATTCTAACAAGCTTTACTTGATAACAGATGTGGAAACACTAATGAGCTTGGGAAAGGGTAAACCAAGCAAAATCCAAAGTAATAATAAAATAAACATGTATTAGATGATTAAATTGGTTTCTTGTTGTGGATGTCTAACACAGAATTTATACACTTTAAAAAAAGAGAAAACAAGATTTATTCATAGTGTTTAATGATCTTGAAAGGGCATATGTGATAGTGTTAACTTAAATAGAAGTGACTGGTACTTGGAAGGAGATGAGTACCTGTAGGCTGTAGCTTATGTTAAAGTTGCAAAAGACATGTATGAAGATGTAACATGTGTAGGGAACTGAATTGGTGTAGGTCAGAAATCGTCTTCAGATTACTTAGCATCTGTAGAGGGCGATTTCCGACTGTGTGTATGTAGTGATAAAATTGTTCTAGCTGATGAGATTCGAGAATGATAAATGACAAGTTAGAACCTTGAAATGAGGCATTGAAATGGAATTTTAATTGTAAGCAGTGTGGGAACTTAATGTGGGCATGGAATACGCTTATCAAAAAGATTTACTATATTATATAGAGTCTGCCATTGAAGAAAATGGGGAATTGATAAAGGTATAACATGTAAGCTTCCAGCTAGCTGAATCGGATAGAGAAGGGCATCTTTCCATGTATTGTGATCTAGGGCACTACTAAACATCAAAGGAAATGCTACCAGTAATATGTTGTGGATTGAGATCTTGCTACTAGATAAGAATGTGAACAAGAACATGTTGTTAACAGAACGGTAATAGCTTTGATGGATTTGTAGACTTATGGGATCGTTCTATTGAATGTTGGGTCCAAGATGCTTTAAAAGAAGGGAAAAAAGAGGAGTAATGTGCCCAAGGTTTGCATTTGTGCATAAATTGATAGCCTTTAAATGCCCTGTCTAGTGCGTAACATACATGGGTGTATTTGGCAGGGCTTACAAGCAGCTTTACTTGTAAGCTAAACAGTTTTTCCTGTTTTATGAACTATAACTGCTTATTGTGAAAGTCAGGGAAGACTAGAAGATCTTCCCCAGCTTTGAAAATAAACCAGCTTTTATTATAAGCACAAATTTACCTAATTGAGTCATAAGGAGCCATTCGCTACAACTTAAAAAATGTGAGGATAGGAAAAGACATTGAAGAGGACATGTAAACAAAATCATATGTTTCGACCAAAGTCAATGATGATAAAAGATCCATGTAGCTGGGCCCTTCTAGGTTAGTAACTTTTCTTGAAACCTTGAGTGCTTGTCAGATACTCGCTTCATCTTCGCTTAAACTGGAATAAAGTTGGCAGTGTACTTGGCTACTTGAGATACAGGAATATTTTTGTGCTTCACTTACTCCTACAAACATCTTACAGAAGTAGTCAGTGCATCACAAGAGAGGCATTCTTTTGTATGTAATCAATTACCTGAAGAA
Organism: Rubia tinctorum; assembly: GCA_032355605.1. Taxonomy (NCBI): domain Eukaryota; kingdom Viridiplantae; phylum Streptophyta; class Magnoliopsida; order Gentianales; family Rubiaceae; genus Rubia; species Rubia tinctorum. Next base: position 10,102,040 of record JAULKM010000007.1, read on the forward strand.
ACTAAACTTTTAGGTAGGAACTGTATCTCTGAATTACGTGGTTTTGTGTTCCAAAATACAAACTTACTTCAGGAGCTTTCCGATAGCGCTTCTTATTCACTCTGCGTACTGATCAACATCTTGGATTCTTCAGGTCTCCTTCATAGATTCCTGGTTACTAACAAGAAGCCCAGTAAAGAAGCTTCTTCTTCGAATAATGAGGAAACCTAATCTCGATGACATGAAGGGTGAGCTCCAGAGACAAGTTGTTTATTCTTTTGGTGACCATTATTATTTCAGAAAAGAGCTCAAGATATTAAACCTCCTGACTGGGTAAGCGACATGGATTCTTTCCTTCCTCGACCTTTTTGTCCTTTGTTAACTTGATGATTTAGTACCGAGTATAACTACCTCTTTTCAGATATGTATTCTTGCTCGACAAATTTGGTAGGATACGATGGCAAGGTTCTGGATTAGCGACCCCGGAGGAGCTGGGTTCTCTCTTGGCCTGTACAGCAATTTTGCTTGAAGAGGCATAATAAAGACCAATAGTAACACCGAGCACAAACACTCAAGGATGTCATTCATGTTTCGTGTTTATCGTTTGCTCTCACCAGTTCAAATTACATTTTGTAGTTTCAGACTGTAGCCATTTTGTTTGGAGCAAAATCATCATGTATCTTGAGCTCTGGATCAGTAAATTTCTTGTGCATCGACCATTATAAATTAGAGTCGATTTTCCTCAAAAACATGTTCTTTGCATATTGTTCTGCTTATTTTGTCCCTCCATACATTGGCGAACTCTTAAAACAGTCTCACTCTTTTTAAAAAAAAGAAATTTGTATTATTAATACTCAGAAAAGTTTACGAAGGCCGAAGGGTGGAGATGTACAAAATTTTAAAAACCTTTAATAATTACAGAGAAATATGGGCCTAATTTTATTCTTTTCTAATATGCAGTGTAGGATTACTTTCATACCAGGTCCAAAAGTTTTTGCAAGGTTTGTTGCACACATTTTCTTCTTTTACGTGCGCATTGAATTTAACATAACTCTTCATCCGTTCCTTTTTATTTAATATTTGAATAAATAAATATACAAAAAATCTCGTTTTGACCGACTAATCATTAGAAAGGATCATTTTATAATGAATATAATCAAGATAAATATTTAATATTTATTTAAGGCAATCAAGTAACTATAATTGCAAAAAACATTAAGATGAATTTCACTATATAAATAATTATAATTCGACTTTAATCTTATAAAAATGACTTTTATACTGATTGATCATAGGCAAAATTTTGAGAAAAAACTGTTTTTTCATAGGTATATGGAAAGACGAGGTTGAATTAGAATTATAGAAAGATAATTTTTTCAATTGCAATATTAAAAATTTATTATGCAACATGTAGAAGTTATAAGTTTGTGACCCGATTAATCCAACCCGAAAATTTTGTCTTGATTTATTCTAATTCGAAGTTTAAATCTTGATCTTTCAATAATTTATGAAAAAAAATTATATTTCAAAAGACAGACTCTTGATCTAAACGTTAAATAGGAGATCTTCTCATGTATGTTATGATAATAATTTTACTGAACTTGTTCAGAAAAGAATTTTTTATGTATGTGTATATTATATTACTGATTAAACCAAAATAAATGCCTATATGCTGATAAACAAATAGTTTATCAACTTCCTTATTCGACATCTAAACGAAAGTAATATATATTAAAAAATATAAACTAATTTAAAATATAAAATAAGTCAAAAATAAAATTTATATAGTCTTAAAAAGGGGCCCATATAATATTTTTTTGCCCTGGGCCTCAAATGAGTTTGAACTAGCCCTGCGGTTTGTGACAAACTAAAACCAAAAGAAATAGCACCATACGACCCCGTTCCACTATTTGAAAGGTTTGATGTTCAAAATTTGAACCGAAGCTTCAAGCCATCTTCAACCTTGATCATTCTTCATTCCAGCTGATCAGTCTTGATTTCAGGTTGATGGTGATCATTCGAAAACACCATAGCCTTCACCCCATCCTCAAGGTTAGCTCTGGGAGCACAGAAGTTGAACTTGAACAAGTTGACATGAAAAGGAACTGCTGGTAGAAATTTTGTCAAAACATCAGCTAATTGAATTCAGGATCATATAGATGAAGGAACTAGGAAACCTTCGAGATAGTAATCTCAAACCATATGGAAATCAATGTCTAAGTTCTTAGTTATTTTCATGGAAAATAGGATTAGCAGTGAGGTGCAATACTGCTTGATTGTTACAAAAGAGAGGAATAAGGAACTGCACATGTAAGTTAAGATCTTGAGGAAAATAGCTAATGCACTCCAATTCACAAAATGTCATAGAAAGACTTTTGTACTCAGTTTTAACAGAGGATTTTGATACCGTGGGTTAGTTTTTGGATTTCCAGGAAGTTAAAGATGATCCTAGAGAAACTACATAACCTGTAATGCACCTTCTTGAAACCTTACATGTAGCCTAATCAGTATGATAGTGGGCATGAAGCCTAAGATCATTGGTTGAAGCATAGAACAAGCCATGATCTGGATGATGATGAAGGTACTTGACAATGTGTAAGGCTTCATTGAGATGATTGGAAAGTTGACTTAACCGATGGACAACAATGTAACATCTGGCCTTGTACAGCTCAGGTAGAAGAGTCTTATGAAAATGCTAGGATCAGGGAGAATTGGAGAATTTTCATCATAAAGAATCCAAGTGCTGGGAAGAGGAGTAGCAATGATCATGATGAGATTGATTGAAGTCCAGGCTTAAAATATGCTGAGTGAATTCCTTGTTTCACTATCTAGAAGCTTGTTTTAAGCCATAAAGACTTTTGGTAAGTCTGTAAACCAGTTGTAAATCTGAGATTGTTTAGCCACCAGGAAATTTCATATAATCTTTTTCATTAAGATGCATATGGAGAAAGGTATTATCGATGTGAATTTGATGAATATGCCATCTTGAGGTCGACGATAGTGCAAGTAGGATTCCGATAGTTTTTGCTTTCTCCGCAAGGGAGAGAACACCTCAAAGAAATATATCCCTTTTATATGATTGAACCCCTTTGTAACCAAACTGGCTTTATGCTTGGCAAGACTATAATCTGCATTGTATTTAAACCCTTATACCCATTTAGAACCAATAGCTTTTTTACCAGGTGGCAGCTTCACTAGATCCCAAGTGTGATTTTGCTCCAATGCTGCTAGTTACTCATTCACTGCCTTAACCCATTCATATTAGTTCTTTCCCTAATCATAGGCAGATGGTTTTTGAACGTGTGAAGAATCAACAATATTTGTAGAAATAATGGACTGAGGCTGAGGCTGTGATACGAATATCAAAAGGGGAATTTAATGCTTTGATGGATCGCATTCATGATGAAGAGCTTAAGAAGAAGTCGGCA
>JAULKM010000007.1:10110524-10129389 GCA_032355605.1 Rubia tinctorum
TTGGGGTTGGGCCATCATGCCCAAATTTCCCATTTCTTTTAAATGGGAAATCTGGTGACCGCAGACATGCGGTCACCGATAAACATGGTCTGATAGAGGCATTGTTCTCATTTCGTACTGCTTAAATAAAAGTACAAATTTCTGCAAGATCTATCTGAACTTTAATTTTTCAATAAACAATTCTAAATTTTATGGAGTAATGAAGATTTCAGTTATATACTAATGTCAATTTGTATAATGTAATTTATTTGTTGGAAGAGTATGACAGTAGATACTAGTGGATACAAGGGTTGTCAGAAGCGGTTTTACCATATCACAAAAGTTACATTTTAAGTGATTTCACCGACTCCGCCTTTTAGCGTACAACATTTACGGTTGAAAAATCACCTTCAATAAGGATCAGGTGTTCTAAAAACAAGCTCACATCAACAACATATCATCAGTAACGAAGTGGAAAGAAGCAATCTCGAATCATCAATTGAGAAACAACACTTTTCAATTTGAGAAATCATACCTAAAACATCAAATCAAAGAGTTTATAGACCTCACACCTTAATTAATCATCCCAGCACCTTACATACTTAGATCCAGAGAGCTTCTTTTGGTCTATTTATGCGAATGAGGGAGGCGAATGGTTGCGACAAAGTCAATAACAATGACATAACTTCACGAGGGCGCAAGGAGCTTCACGATGGCGACAACGAAGCAACCAAGGTGGAGAAGAACGGTGGCGACGGGGTTGAGGGGATATGGAGGCATTCAATGGCGAAGGGGTGGAGGTGTGCGATGGCGGTGGAGTGGAAACGAGTGAAGTTGATTGGACGAAGGGGGTGAAGGTGTTCGATTAGTGGGAAGTGAAAGGAAGAGGGGTGGAGGCGTTTGATGGGTGAAGTTGAAAAAAAGGCGTCATTTATATTATGGAATAAAAATATTAAGAGTAGAAAAACCCTTAAAGTATTATATAGTGGGCCAAATAATCCAACAAAGGCAACCCATTAATGACAGTTGTCAATAGAATCACCTTTAATCAGTTTTGAACCGCCTTTAAAATGAAGGGGAGCTTTGAGATAGTAGTTCCGTATTTGGAACCTCCTCATGAAAGCAGTTGATAAAAAATCATGGAAACCGCCTTTGATTGCTACCTTTAATTCAGACCTCTACACTGGTAGGATGTTAGAAGATAATGTCAAAGTTGATACTTTATAGATGTCAAAGATGTCTGATCAGGTTTGGAGAGATTTGGCCACAACCTATCAGATTTATTCCCAAACCCGTAAGCTTCATATTTTAGATAATCTTATGTTTTCGTCAAGATGATCTATCTATGCAGAATATTATACCCTTGAATGCTATGGGTTAGTCACTTGCTGATGATCAAAAGATTTTGTGCTTCCTTGGGGGATTGTATTTTACTTTCACTAAGTTTGCAATTGCTCAGAAAAACAATGTCCTCACTCCAATTTTTCTTGATGTTGTTGCCAATGCTTAGTTGCATGAAGTTTTTTTGAACATCCGTATCGCGCATCAATCGGGTTTTGGCAGTCACCACGCTGCCTTCTCAGTCTCGGACCAGTCGGCAAATCAAAAGAGCCGCGGTGGCCCCCACCCAGCCCTGGTCACCTTGTTTCGTTGCGTTGGAAGCTTTCTTCAGTGCCTCGTGATGAATCTGCTTAGAATTCAAAGTCTTATCTGTCCGGCCTGCAGCAATCCAACAACACTGCCTGTGATTGGTGCATGGATTCTCGCGCTACCAATCACATGATTTCCTCCCAATCCACTCTTGATGGTGCAACTCCTTATCACACTAACAATCTTGTTTATTTGTGATAATGGCAATTCTATCAATATCTCTCACATTAGAAATTCTCAAATTTCAGATTCTTTATTTTTATTAGATGTCTTAATTGTGTCTAATATTACTAAGAATTTGTTGTCTATTAGCAAACTGACTTGGGATTTGAATGTTATTTATTTGTAATAGAATAGAAACATGTTTATGAAACTACTCCAGTCCTTTTATGATTCTCATATTGTATTCTTTCTACTCCTAATTCGTTTTGTTCAATAGTGCAACTGAACTTGCTTGCATGATGAATCTTCTTCATGATTTTTGTGTGACATCTTCTCTGCCTGTGTTGTTGTGTGATAATAATAGTGTTATTTTTCTTGCCAAGAACCCGGTTTCACATAAGAGAACCAATCACACATATATATTGGTTATTATTTTATTCATGAAATGGTGGCTTACAGTAAGGTCAAGGTCTATCATGTGTCTTTAGACCTTTATCTTCAGACATGTCCTCAACTCGAATCAATCTCCGCAATTATTGTATGATTGTAATACACTTTGTACGCGCACACACGTACACATATCAATAATTATTGTGACTTTCACATTCTACCAGCAGATCTATATGCACTCAGTTTGGATAGGTTTCCATGGCTTCATCTTCCATAAAAAATATGTCGGTCGGATTCCAATATCCCCTCAGCTCGTGTCGTGATGATTCTGGAACAAACGTCAAAAGTTCAAAAAAAGTTGTTGCGTCTGATTTTCATACATCCATAAAATGTACTTCCATGCATGGTTCATTTATCGGTTAGCACTCATCATCCAAATCATCTCCTTATATATATTGAAGCCTATTGTTAGAATCAATCAGTTAGACGATTAGATTTGTTCTTATCTTGATTACTAGCATAGAGTTATATTAGCACTAGTCTACCTTAACTCTTGTACTCTCTATTTATTCTGTTTCATTGTGAATGACAAATCATTACGGGAAATATCTTCTATCATGGTATCAGAGCAAACCTAGTCCAAATCTTTCCAAAATTTCTAAACTCTTTTTTTTCTTGGCCGCCTCTTCTCTTCTTCCTTTGGTCGCCGCCTCTCCTATCCATTTTCTTCTTCGTTATTGTTTTCTTCTATCATCATGTCTGAAGAAAAATTATCTTACACTGCCTTGCTCCACATGATGACTATCAAATTGTCATCGACAAATTATTTATTGTGGAAGCGTCAGATTGGTTATGTTCTTAAACCTCAGAAGTTGTTCGGTTTTCTCGATGACACTAAACCATGCCCGCAGCTCCCCACTCCTCCTGAAGATGGCGGTGCCTCCTCTCTCTCCTATGCTCAGGCCGTCGCCGCCACTACTGCCCGCGATGGTGCCAAGGCCGACCCAATGGAGGCCTATCTGAAGGTCAAATCAGAGTATGATCAATGGGTCGATGAAGATCAACGTGTGTGCATTCTTCTTTTCTCCTCCCTCATGCCGGAAGCCTTGGCTGAAATTCCTGATTGTGCAACATCAAAGGACATCTGGGACAGTCTTAAAGCCATTTATCATGACAGCAGTGCCTCTACCATTTTCCGTCTTCATGCCGATGTGCATGGCATCTGCAAGACTGGTACAGTTCATAAACTTCACCTTAAGTTTAAGGATATTTTTGAGCAGTTTGTCTATGATGGGTTCTCTTGTGTCAAATAATGATCAGATTATATGGTTCTTAACTGCTTTTGTGTCTAGAATTTAAGGATTTTTCTGCATCATTAATCAATTCATCGCCCACTCCGTTATATGCTGATGTTCTGTCATGTGCAAAAAACCACGAAGCCTTTTGAAAAATTTACAGGGACATTCAGCCCCTGCTAATGGGCCAGCCGCATTCACAACAACAGATTACCCCCTGGCCGGCCGCGAGTGGTGTGGTCGTCTCAGTTATTATGCTGCGACTTGTTACAGGATGCTTGCACAGACTAGTTCTCAGGCTCGTCACACTGATTCTACCCATCTTGCTGAACGCTTCGAGTCGTCTCTGCAATTAGAACCTATTAGTCGCACCTCCAATTGGTACATCGATTCTGGCACCACCAGTCATATGGCGTCATCTTCTGGTTTGGAGACCGTGACCCCTTATTATGGTAATTTTGTGTCTCTATTGGTAATGGTGCATCTATTAGGATTTCTCATATTGTTGACTCAAAGATTTCCGATGATTTGGTTTTATCTGATGTTCTGGTTGTTCCCGCGATCACTAAGAACTTGTTGTCCATTTAAAATGTTTTTGTCACCTTTGATGACCGGAACTTTGTCATTCAGAACAAAGTTTCCAAGGCAGTCGTGGGCAGGGGCTACAGTGAAGGTGATCTTTATGTATTGGATAGAGGCAAGACTGCTCTACTTTCTCATTTGCAACAGAATAAAGGACGGGCATCCTATAAGCTTTGGCATGCTCACTTGGGTCATACGCCGACTTCAGTCATTTCCAGTTTACAGAAGTTTGGTTTGCTTTCAGTTTCTTCATTATTGCCTACACCGCACACATGCTCCCCATGTGTAATGGTAAAGGGTCACCGGTTGGCTTTTGTTGAGAACCATAAACGTGCTGCACATGTCCTTGATTTGATTCATTGTGACTTGTGGGGCCATTCCCCTATTTTATCGTCGAATGGGTTTTCATACTATGCCTTATTTTTGGATGATTATTCTCATTTTACTTGGCTTTATCCACTTCGTCGAAAGTCAGATTTTGTTGATACTTATTTACAGTTTGAGGCTTTGGTAGAGAATCACTTTTCGTCCAAAATAAAGGTTTTTCAGAGTGATGGGGGCAATGAGTTCCTAAATACTCGATTGCGGTCCCATTTTGTCAGTAAGGGCATTCACCATCAGATCTCGTGTCCTTACACCTCGAAGCAGAATGGGCGTGCGGAGCACAAACATAAACATGTCGCTGAAATGGACCTTACCATGTTGTTTCACTCACATATGCCTATTTCTTATTGGGATGATGTCTTTGCGACAACTGCCTACACAATCAACTGATTTCCTACTCCCATTCTTCAGGGAATTTCTCCTTATGAGCTTCTCTACGGTCACACCCCGACTTACTCGAATTTCCATCCATCCGGGTGCCGGGTTTTTCCTTTTGTACAACCATATGCTGATCGCAAGTTATCTCCACGCAGCATTCCTTGTGTTTTTATTGGCTACAACTCTCAGTACAAAGGTTTTCGGTGTTTTGATTCATCCACAGACAGAGTCTACATCACCCGACATGCTCGCTTTGATGAGACGTATTTTCCCTTTGCCTCTTCCACTAGTTCTGGTTCAGGCTTGCCTGTCTCCTTCCTTGATGTTTGGACGTTTATTGATCCCAATGACGATCCTCCTTTTTCAGTACCCGCCCCAGTCGCGACGTCATTGCCGCAATGCATCATTTGTCATGCCGCTCCAGAAACTGGCCTTCACCCGCAAGCCACCCCACCGGTCTTAGCCGATCCATTAGCCTCAACTGTTCCATTACCCTCGATCTGTTCCTCCCCGGTTAGCTCAGCCAGCCGGTCACCAGCCAGTTTGGCTCCTTCTTCTCCAGCCTCTTGCCTCTGCTCTCGCTCCTTCACCTTCCCGAGCTCGTACTCATAGGATAACCACTAGGTCGGCTACTGGTGCTATACAACGCAGGGATTATTCAGATATTATCGCCCATGGACTCACTGCTGCTTTACTCTCTCAGTCTGAGTCTACTGATTACCATATTGCGCTTCAAGATCCAGCTTGGGTTTCTGTCATGGATGATGAGATGGCAGCCCTTTGTTCTTAACACACTTGGGACTTAGTGCCATGCCCTTCGGATGTTAATATCGTTGGCTCCAAATGGGTTTATCGGCTTAAGTATCTCCCGAATGGTACTATTTATCATCACAAAGCTAGGCTTGTGGCTCAGGGATTCTCGCAGATTCCTGGTTTTGATTTTGATCACACATTCAGCCCTGTGGTCAAAGCTTCCACTGTTCGAACAGTTCTCTCCATTTCCACGATTAACTCTTGGCTGCTTTATCAATTGAGCATCAATAATGCTTTCCTTAATGGTGTTCTCGACACTCCAGTTTTTATGAAGCAACCTGTAGGTTATCAGGATCATGTTCATCCGAAGTACGTTTGTCGCTTACATAAGACCATATATGGTCTTAAGCAGGCTCCTCGCGCTTGGTTTCAACGCTTTAGTTCCTATTTGGCTCTACTTGGTTTTCAGTGCAGTTCAGCTGATACTTCATTATTTGTTCTTTCGAGAGGATCATCTTTGTTGTACCTTCTTATTTATGTGGACGACATCATCCTTACAGGAAATGACTAGACTCTTCTTCGTCAATTCATTGATCGGACGCATCGGAAGTTCGCGATCAAGGATCTTGGTTCTCTTCATTACTTCATTGGTCTTGAAGTTTGGCCCACTTCATCAGGCTTACTTCTTGGACAAGCGAAGTACGCTCGCGACATCCTGACTTGAGCTAGTATGTCTGATGCTGCACCTGTTTCTACACCTTTTGTTCCTGGTTCTCAGTTGCATAGTTCCTCCAGTCCATCGTTTCGAAATCCGACCTTGTATCATTCTCTGGTTCGTGCCCTTCAGTATCTCACCGTCACTCGTCCAGACTTGGCCTTCTCAGTTAACACGGTCAACCAGTATCTTCAGGATCCTCGAGATGAACATTTTGCAGTAGTCACACAAATTTTGAGATACGTTTGTGGTACCCTTCACTTTGGTCTTTCTTTTCGCACTGCCAGTTCCCCAGAGGTGTTAGGGTACTCTGATGCTGTCTGGGCTAGCTGTTTGGAGACTCGTCGGTCTACTTATAGCTATGCTGTGTTTCTTGGTGGTAATTTAGTTTCATGGAGTGCCAAGTAGCAGCCAACTGTCTCTCGATCCAATACAGAGTCAGAGTATCGGGCGCTTGCCAACACCACCTCGGAGGTAGTCTGGCTCACTCACTTACTTCGTAATCTGCGAGTTCCTCTGTCTGGGTCACCATTGCTGTTATATGACAACAACAGTGCGATTTTCCTGGCTCGGAATTTGGTTGCTCACAAGTGGGCGAAGCACATTGACATTGATTATCATTTTGTTCATGGGTTGGTGGCTTCCGTCAAACTTTAAGTTGCGCATGTACCTACTTCTCTTCAGATAGCGGACATCTTCACCAAGGGGTTCCCTCGTCCGTTGTTCGAGTTTTTCAGATCCAAGCTGTGCGTCGGTGAACATCTGACGCTTCGCTTGAAGAGGGTGTTAGAATCAATCAGTTACATGATTAGATTTGTTCTTATCTTGATGACTAGCCTAGAGTTATATTAGGACTAGTCTACCTTAACTCTTGTACTCTCTATTTCTTCTTTTTCATTGTGAATGATAAATCATTACGGGAAATATCTTCTATCACTAATCCACCAAATAAAAAAATCATGCCATATATAATAGAGTGAGGTATGAAAGTCCAAAGAAATCCTTTTTCAAGCACGGAACCGCTAACACATGTAACAAAGTGAGGTATGAAAATCATGCCATAATAGAGTGAGGTATGAAAATCCAAATGTTCAGTCACCCACCATCCAAAAACATCTCATGTGATGTCTGTAATTAGATGCAACTAAAATTATCTATGGTTAAACATATTTTAAGAAAATTTACAATCAAACAATGCCATCCTCTCTATAGACCGAGGGAGCAAGCGACTTGTACACCACCAGTGGCATAAATGATCCGACTCGTGTAAGCTCCCGTCTCCACTCATCGACAAAAGCATTGCAAACCGTCGGCAGCATTTATTGTTCCCAGCAACTGCCGGCAGCCATTCAATGCTGAGTGTGTGGGCACACTACTCCACATGAGAACGAAAGTAGCATTAAAAATAGGCCATGAGATTGGATGATGAAAAAAAAAACAAAGCTCTACAGCAAAGCCATGACCTCACTTCCACTTTCATGGCCTATACCATTTGATACGAGGATAGCACCAATCTTCTTCCAAATTACTTGCAACATATAGTCCTCCGAACCTCAGTTACGGTAATACATGATTTCATCTGAGAATGAAAACTGAATTGGTTTTCATCCCTTTGCCTGCAACAGGCCACTTAGTATCCACAGTGCTGCTAGCAAAGCTTCTTGTGGGACGAGATGATCGCCTCTCAATCCAAATCCTCCTCTTCAACCTTCCTTTCGATCCCGAGGCGAATGCATACCTGAATTACCTTCAATCCGAGCCTACCACAGGCATACAATACGTACAGCTTTCAGATCCCGAACCAGAAACACAGACCAAGACCGATTCTCCGGCCATCAAGAACCCTTTCATGCTAACGTCTAGCCTTCTGGAGAAGCTGAAGCCGCAAGTCAGAACCGTGGTCTCCCGGCTGAAACCGTCGGGAATCGTCGTGGACATGTTCTGCACCTCCATGATTGACGTGGCGAATGAGTTCGAGGTGCCCGCGTACGTGTTCTACACCTCCGGCGCTGCGATGATCGGCCTCCGGCGAGATCTCCAGATTCTGTTGGATGAAGATACGAATATGGCCGGATGCCGGGAGTTGCCGGCGTCGACTTTCATCAACCCGGTTCCGACTAAGCTCCTCCCATCAATGACAGTGGATAAGAATTCACCGATAGTGCATCACACAAGAAGAATAATATACGATTCGAGAGGTATTATGGTTAACACGTTCTGTGAGCTTGAATCTTACGCAGTGGAAGCGCTCAACAGCATCCCGAAAATGCCAAGAATTTACCCAGTTGGACCTCTCGTGAGTCTCAAAGGAACCCGGAATGAATCCGACTTCGGCAACATACTGAAATGGCTCGATGAACAGCCTGTTTCATCGGTGATTTTCCTCTGTTTCGGGAGCATGGGGTCGTTTGATGCTGCCCAGGTGAAGGAGATCGCGCACGCCATCGAGCACAGCCGAAACAGATTCTTATGGTCTCTGCGGAAGCCTCCAAGAAAGGAAGAGCGTATGGGGTTTCCCACCGAGTACGAAGACTACGGACATGTGCTGCCGGAAGGCTTCCTAAGACGAACATCGGAACTCGGAAAGGTCATCGGATGGGCGCCGCAAGCGCAGGTGTTGGGCCATCCGGCGGTCGGAGGATTCGTGACGCATTGCGGGTGGAATTCGGTGCTGGAGAGTGTATGGTTTGGGGTGCCGATGGCCGTCTGGCCTCTGTATGCGGAGCAGCAGCTGAATGCATTCTCCCTGGTAAAAGAAGTGGGAATCGCAGTGGAGATTAAGATGGATTACCGGAAAGATGCTCCGGTTCTTGTGGGAGCTGATCAGATTGAAGGTGGAATCAGAGAAGTGATGCAAGCGGAGAGTGGGATAAGGAAGAAGGTGAAGGAATTGATGGAGAAAGCCAGAAACGCGTCGCTGGAGGGCGGCTCCTCCTACATTTCCTTGGGGCGCTTCATTGAAGACATTCGTGATTGATTAAACCTGGTTGAGGGCTAATGTACGATCAGCAAGGATGCGAATTTAGCGAATTCCTAGCGAATTATCATGTAAATATAAAAGCTCATGGTTCTTCCCCGATTTCTTTCCTTAATCAGTTTACATGATAATTCGCAATCCATCATAACTTCACACGTAAACCATACAAACCCAATCTTAATTAAATTAACGAGTCAAGGGATCCAAGATGCATGCAAATTAGCCAAGAAAGTTCCCAATGCAAGGTAAGAAGAACCAAGTTCCGCCACAGCAAGCCTGGATTTCACCATTAGTTCTTTCACCCTTTCCCCCATCTCATTCCCTGGTTCCATCACCATTCTTATCCCACCCATTATCTCTTCTGCTCTGACCATCTGCTTATTTCTCACAGGATCAATGGCGTAATCAATCTTAATCTCCACCGCCACACCTAAATCCTTCACCATTTGAAACGCATTCATTTTCTGCTCGGCATACATGGGCCAAGCCGCCATGGGCACCCCGAACCACACGCTCTCCAACGTCGAATTCCAGCCGCAGTGCGTCACGAACCCCCCGACCGAAGGATGACTCAGAGCCCGAACCTGCGGCGCCCACCCGATGACCTTTCCGACACCAGCCGTGCGCCGGAGAAACCCTTCCGGCAAGACTTCACCATGGAATTCGGAGTCACTGAGATGGTCTCTTGTCGGAGCCCTTCTCAGGGCCCACAAGAACCTGTACCCACTCTGCTCAATCGCATTGGCCACCTCCTTCACTTGGTCGCCATCGATATAGCCGGAGCTCCCGAAGCAGAGGAAAACTACAGAAGAAGAAGGTTGATCACGGAGCCAGTTCATGAGCATTTCCGTCTCTCCGGGGTCAGCATTCAAGCCGTTGAAGTTTATAACCGGTCCAACCGGGTAAACCGGTGGTATCCTGATCTTCCCATTTCCACCGTTAGAAAGATATTCCAAAGCAAAAGATTCCAGATCCAAGAAGGTATTGATCATGATACCCTTGGTTTCCATCATTCTGGATCTTATTTTCAGTAGAAATGCTAAACTTTCCTTGTGAAAAACAGGTGAAGGAAAGAGCTTACCCGGAACCGGACTCATGTATGTTGGTACGGAGAATGGTTTCTCTGAATCTCTGCACTCGGAGATGTCAACGTTGTACTCATCTCCGAGAGAATCCAAATGAGTCCACAGGCCGAAACTTGCAGCAGAAGAGGTGAAAAAGAGATACGTCGGAAGATCGAATTCGCTGGCCACATCCATCATTTCCAAGGTAAACATGTCCAACACGAACCCAACCACGTTGTTATCTCGTATCATCATCTGAGCTATCAAGTCTCTAACTTGGGGCAGATGGTTCCCGACAAATTTGATCAGCGATAAGAAATTCGCCGATTCGACCCCATTTTGCGGCTCTGATTGTTCGGGAACTTCGATGAATTGTATGGCTTGGGTGGTTTCAGACTGGATAATTGATGAACTGTTGATGGATGGATCTTTGAAAACAAGGATTGTTATTGACAACTTATCATCTCGACTCAGCAGAAGCTTTGCAAGCTGCAATGCTGAGAACAAGTGCCCTGCTGCAGGCAGAGGAATGAAAACTAATTCTGCTTTTCCGGCCATTTCCAGTGTCTCGCTCGACCAAGTCTTTTTTTCCTTATCAAAATGACTAGTGATTATGGGCTGATAAGGTGACGTGTTATTTGATCATCGAGGAGTTTTGCCAGACGAACGGCTATGAGTACATGAACTCTGTATTAATTTCCTTTACTGGTAATGCGACAAAAGATACAACCAAAAAGCATATTATTATACTACCTCCATTTCATTGGACGTGTCACCATATCTCTAGGTGCTTGGATTTAGGTGAATGAAATGAGTGGATGAAATTGAATTTAGAAAGAAAAAAATAGAATGAGTGGATGAAATTAATTTTTTTTTGCCTAAAATGGAAAGTGTGTCAAATTCACAAAAATAATTTTTAAAAAAAAGTGCGACACATCCAATGAAACGGAAGAAGTAAATGCAGATAAGGTAATCGCTTGGGATGTGAGAATGGAACAATGAGCAGGTGTATTTATTTTGAAAAAAATGATATTTTTGGTGCTACAGTAGTACTATGCAGATGTAAATGGGTCCTCAAATTTTGCATATTTTTTTGGGTGAAAAATAGAGGACGCATTCAGCGAATGTGAATGCGTCCTTAGTTTGTCTGATTTATTTTTCTAAATCGTAAATGTAGTCATCATAATTTTATATTTGAAAGCGAAAAAAAGAGAAGCAGCAGACGCATTTAGAGAATGCATCTTCATGAGCAGCAAATTTTTAAAAAGAAAGTGGTGGTCTTCATTGTTGGAGCAGATTTAAAAATCGGAAAGAAAAAGAAACACGAAAATACGCATCTGGTTCCTTCTTCTTCAGAGAAAAAAAGGGAGAACGGATCTGGTCAGCTTCCCACCGGTCGGCTTCACGTTCCCATCTTCTCTTCGTCGGCGTCACGTTCTCCGGTCAGTATTAAATCGATCGACGTCTCCAATTTCATCTCCAGTGCCGCTACAACGTAAGGTTTCTTCCTTTTGTTAGATTTGGTGTTTGTTGTTCCAAATTATGGACTGATGGTTGCTGCGGAACATCCCGTGTAGGTTGCTGTGAGTTTGTCGTCCGACGCATCGTCTCACGCGCCACCCCTCATGTCATGCATAGATTACACGTGCCGCCTGTGAACGTCCCCAGCCGCCATAGATTGGATTTTTGGTTCTAAGGTAAATTTTCTGATTTTCGAAAAATATGTTCTCAGTGATGTACTGTATTTTTTTTGTTTATGAGAATTTATCAAATATGTTATTGTGTTATTATTAGATATTATTTGACTGAGTTTGATCACCGTATAAGAATTATGTCTTTCATTTATGGTGTTGAGGAATTACTTCATTTATGCTATTGAATGATAATCTGTATTTGCAAAAGCAAATTTTTTGTTATATATTACTACGATGCAGTTGTACGATGATGTTGTTGTTGTACTTGTATAGAGGGGGTCTGATTAAATATGATGTGAATGTGGATGTGTATTATGATCCTCCCATAACTGAGAAAAATGTGACACTATAGCAGAGGTTAAGCCACTCTCAATCACTTGGATTAATTGTGAGACGGCTTGGCATTGAATGTGCGTGGTTTTTTTGTGAAAATTTATTATCGTTGTCCTGAGATGATTAGTTCGTGTATATATTATCGATGTTATAATCTGGAAGATGCCGAGTCCACAGAGACCTTCTTTGACAATGTTGATAGAATGTCCTTATCTTCAGCTGATCTTTACATTCAAATGGAAAGGATATCAAACTCCTTTCAACGTCTTGGTGATGTTGGCTCGGGCACATTCATGTCGTTGCTGAGCAATGTTCATAACTATACGTCAACAACTTGCCCTACCTTCCCAACCCCTGAATATTGCCAAGGTTTAGGAGAATCTCATATTGTTGGTGAGTCGAGTCAACCCAGATCGTATGTCCATCTCGACTGCACCAAGCCATCCACAAATGCTGGTATACATGGTGGGTACCATGAAGAGCTGAATGTCTTCGATGATGATTATGTTGGTGAAATTGGCGAGCATGATGTTGGTTCTGGTGGCTGTGGTGGTGACCGTGTTGTAGGCGAGATTGATGTTGATGATGAGGAAGGTGAAGGTGGGGGAACTTGAAGCAGAAAGTGAAGATGATCAATTCTTATCAGCTGATTCGAATCCAGGGGATGATGAGGAACTAGTGGTGTACACGAACAATGTTTCCACTGCATTCCATCATATGGCTAATCCTAATACCAAAGCATTCTTTAGGGATTACGGGGGACCCGGTGATGATGAGTATGACCCAACTGATTAAGGCAGAATACTTCGTAATTATGTTCAAACGACCGGCGAAATTGACTTGGGTATGCGATTTCAGAGTAAGCCAGATTTGGTAGAAGCTATTTCTAGGTGGAGTTCGATCAAGAACATGTGATTGGTTGTATTTTATACACATATTTCATGTACTTTTATGAGTTTCTTTTGCTATTTGATGCGCACGCATGTGTGTTTTTTTGCAGGAATCAATAGATTGAGTGCTAAAGGTGAGGAGCGATACACTATACTCTATTTCCCTAAACAATGATTTTTTTCTACAAGGTTTTCCCGGTAAGGTTTTTAATGAGACAGTATGCTCCAATGGAATATGTACTTAGAGACATTATTCCAGAATGAATCTTAGAAGCAATTGAATCGTACTATGAAGAATTTGAGCTGAATTGGATTCATATAAATAATGTTGAATTAAAGAAAAGAAGGTTCAATATAAAGACCAGATTAATCAGCCCAATAATAATTTTCTTTCCTTAGTTGAATTTGTAATCAGGGTTACGGTAAAAAATAACTATGAAAACCCCCCTTAGAATTCGGGACGCCGTAGATTTTAGTATGCTCCAGCCGCAGCTTTGTTAGGTTTCCAGAACCTCGGAGTCGCCGCATTCTGATTACTCTTCTTCGTTTTGTGACCTAGGAGAATTAATCATCACACCTGATGCATTATATCTCTCCTTGTTAACTTTTGTTTTCATTTTTTTCTTGTTTATTGTATTTATGTTTTATTATTTGTTTATTAGTTTAATTATTATTAATATGTTTAGTAGATATATCTCTTCTCCGGTTTAAGGTAATGAAACATTAACTATGATCTATAAATGAGGCCTAATTGTTCTTGATAATTGATTTGTATGAATTCCCAATTGTTCTCTGTGTATATTTTATTTGTGGATTGCTTAAGATCCGATCAACCTTGAGTTATTTGGAATAGTGTCAATTAAATTCCGCTATTTATTTTTATCTAGTGGCTAGATTTAATTAGTGGTGAAACTATCAGCAGATAGTGTGAACAATGGGTAGATAATTTGTGACAGCTGATCTGATTATGAATTATCTGAATTGAGTTTCTTTGGTTCTTAATGTTGTTAAAATATTAAATCTAGTTTATAGTTGATTCTTGCTAGATTATATTTTAATTAGAGAAATAATCATTTTATAGCTGATTTTTGCTGGCTATCGATAAAGTAAGAAGAAATTGGATCGTGTCTTGTAGGTGATTCTCGATAGTCTATAACTGGTTGGTTCATGCAAATTGATTTATTATTGCGTCTGTGATCATATAATTTATTAGTTAATGTGGATTTACTTGTTGCCGGATTTTATTCTCATATTGATATTTGTGTTTATTTGCATTCTTAGTTTAATTACATTATTTTATTAGTTAATCGATATTGTTTTCTTAATTAATAGATTATATTCTTCATAAAATTAAGCCGTGTTAGCTAACCAACAATTGCATCTTTAGAAATAAGAATTTGTTTACACTGTTCTCTGTGGGATCAACCCTTCTTACTCTACACTTGAATTTGAATCTGATAAGTTAGCAGGTTTATTTGGTAGAAAAACGACCTATCAACAGGGAACATTGGGTTGTGAAGAGCAAGTCGCGTACATGGTATGCGAAATGTAGGGAAGTTGTGCAAGAAGTCCGCCCACGGGATGTGGGAGATCACCAAATGGGCAAACAGTCATACT
This sequence comes from Rubia tinctorum, assembly GCA_032355605.1. Lineage (NCBI taxonomy): Eukaryota > Viridiplantae > Streptophyta > Magnoliopsida > Gentianales > Rubiaceae > Rubia > Rubia tinctorum. The sequence goes on from JAULKM010000007.1 coordinate 10,125,388, forward strand.
TGTATTGGTGCTGGTCGATCAGATGGTAACACTAACGTGACATCGTAGATGATCGCTTGTTCCATTTTCTATCAGATTGAGGTCAACCCTTCCTTCACGGTCAAAGATGTACAAGCGTATGTGCATAAGGAGTTAAATGTGACCATTACGTACAAGAATGCTTGGTACGATAGACATCAGGCTATTGATTTGGTGTTCAGAACCTGGGAGCAATCCTTTGAAAGTTTTCCAACATTTATAGATGAGTTGGTCATGGCTAATCTTACCACAGTTGTAGATTGGGCAGATGTACCTGATAGAATACATGGTCACGGGTGTAGGAAGTTCAAGTTTGTGTTTTGGGCATTTGGTCAGGCTATCGAAGCCTTTCGCCAATGCAGGATAGTGATTAGTGTGGATGGTACTTATCTGAGAGGTGCGTACAAGGCCACAATGCTAGTTGCAGTGGCGCACGACACGAATGATTATGTATTGCTAATCGTCTATGCAATAGTTGATGCTGAGACTATTGAGAGATGGAATTGGTTCATGCTCAAGTTGCGACACCATGTGGTAGGTGATGATATTAGGTCCATATGTATTATATCTGACAGTCATGAGGGGATCTTGAATGCAATGAGACAGATGGATGAATGGATGGAGCCGGTAGGATACCACCGGTTTTTCTCGAGGCATTTTCAGTCCAACTTCCTTAGTGCGGATGGTGGGAAGTTAAAAAATGCTGGGTAAATATATTCATATCTCTCATCTATTTTTCAAAACAAAATAATTTTGGGTAATTAAAAAAATATTAATAAACCAAACTTATTTCAAGAATTAAAGAATATTTTCATAAGTAATATCACATTCAGAATGATTTATTTTCATTCTTTTATTTTGATTTCTTTTTAATATAGTAAATACGAAGTCTAAAATTTAAAATAATAGATGCACTTTTGGTTTTATTTTAATTGTAGGAAATTTGAGGACACTTTCAGCAAAATAAAAACAAAATATTTATTTCTCTCCTTTAAAAAAAGCATTTAGACGTACTTAAAAAAATGCACGCATAAATTTATTGAATTTATTAAAATTTATTAGAATGCGTCCCCCTTTTTTTTAAATTTTACATTGCTGCAAAAATGCAGTAACATAATTCAAAACAAAATTATTTACAGAGGATGCATTCAGCCTTTTTAAAATTTTTTTTATCTTACAGCAAAAATGCAGACACATAATTTAAAAAATATTTACAGAGGACGCATTCGCTAAATGAGCCCTCTCCTTTTTTAAATTTTATTTTGAATCACAACAAAATTGCACATGCAAAAATAATAATATTTTATAGAGGACGCATTCGCTATATATAATATTGACATACAAAAAATATCCGACCACAAAATGAAAAAATAATTTTTTTATTAGAGGGCGCATTCAGCGAATGCGTCCTCCTCTTCTTCATTTTTTAATATTTGGATTTACAAAAAAATGAAGACACAAAATAAAAATAATAATAATAATTAAGCGAATGCGTCCTCCCTATTTATTTATGATTTTAAAGGTCACTCTATTTGCATCCAGGTCTGAGTAATTAAGCCCAAAAAGAAAGAAATCATTTATTTTCTACCTAGAATGTGGTGACTGAAATTAAAGCTGATTTCTTTAAATACCAAAATAAAATAATTTGTAGACACTAACATTGAATCAATTGTAATTCAGTGGGAAAATTGGGAAACCCTATCGTGAGATCCTAGCCGCAACCCTTGATCTCTCCAGTCTTGCCTCTCCTCTTCTTCTTCAATCTTTTCCCCATCTTCCTATTCGGAGAGATGGAGAACAACAATTTATATTAATTTATGTTTTACTTATTCAGTAAGTGTGAGATTTATTTGCACAGAATAATTTTGTTCTTTGACCTGATCGATTAGATCATTGTGTTCATGATGGTAACTTGATTTAGTTGTTCACGTTGATGTATTGTTCTCGATCAGCTTGTTCAGATCGCGTGTTCGTAATTTTGTTTGTGGTTTTATTTTTGGGTTTCCATTAATTTGGATTAGTCAGATCTGTGTTTTTCAAGGTGTTTACAGTTTGGACAACATAGATCGTGGTTTGATCAAGTGTGTTACAGTTGTGGAAGATCCTTGTTTGGCGCAGTGATATTGATGCGTGATACGCTCCTCTCTGCCAAGTGGTCATGAATTTTGCGGGAAGTAAGTTAATATCCCCAAGGGCGATGTTACAGTTTTTATTGGATCTCTGATCTGTAATAGTACAGACGATCCATCTGGTCGATATGTAATTTAGATATCCTTGCAATATGTTAGATATTTCTAGAGCCTAGTTAGATTAGATGTCAATTCCACTCATTGTAATCGCCGCTAGGTGTTTTTCCCAGCATCTTGGAATAATTGATTTTTCAATTTTTTTTTGTAATTCAATGGAGTCAGAAACTCTACTATTTGAATAGCTTGATATGCCCTCCTGAGAACACTCAAATGTTGCACCACAAACAAACCGCCGTTATCGAAATCGGAGCCACCATGATCTCACTTTCATCGACCACATGCAAGTTGGGAAACCACAGCGGGAGCGGGAACACCGACACAGTTTCATAAAACTAGGCAATCCCTATAAAAAATTGTTTTAATATTCACAATTTTTGACAAGGGTATGATTTGATTCATAAACCCCTTTATTATAGAGAGTGTGGATTACTGCTACCAGACCTAATTCATACAAAATGAAACTTAAACTATTGACTAAAGTGAATTAAAGTTCTTTTTAATTAAATTGAAATGAATTAAATTAATTTAAAATTTTTAAAAAAATTAAAACATGATACTTAACAAAAACAGACATATAATAATGATTTTTACATGAAATAAAGGTAAGTATGTTTATAGAAACTATTTAAATAATAATAATGAGATTGTAACACGGATGATATAAAATTATATATAAATTATTATAACTACAATAGAAGCTATATATTCAAGAGTAGTTAAATAGAAATGTTAGTTGGATCGGAGATTTTAACAGTAACTAGGGGTTCTCACGCGATGGGCGGGTTGTCGACTTTAGGTAAAAAATTCTGGATGTTCAAGGTTTAAAGTAGGGCTGACTGTTAATATCTTCAGTTACTTATAATAACAGTGCATAAAGAGTTGATATTTAGAAACTATATGTTACGACGAGTCAAACAATATCATTTACGATATTATGAATACAAATATATAGTTAAAGTTTCACAACTTTGACTAAAAATAGAATTTGTGCAGCTTTAACTGTAGGGGGTAAATGTTGTAATACTTCATTCCAATGGAACGGTATAATCATGCTTGGATGATTGTGTTAAAACTTTTCTTGGACATCGATGTGAGTCGCGTTACGTACGCTTTCCTTAAAGAGTAATTCGACCCTATTACAGTCTTGGATTACATGAATTTCCTTCGAGGATAAAACAATCAAGAATCCCTCATGTTCTAGGCTTGAATCAGGAGAATACTTTTGAGTAACCGTACTTTTGATTGCTACGTATGTCTGGAAAATCTTGTATTTTCCCTAGTCCTGTTTGTGTTTTCTGTGCTTGTGTGTACGTTTTCCACTCTCTTGTACCATGCAAGGGTACACATATATAGAGAGAAAATTTCATGAAATGATACAATTTTTCATCATTCTACGAAAAGTCACGTAGTTAAAGTTATGAAACAATACATCTTTATCTTTCTTAATTCATCCTCATCCTTTCAATCAAGGATTTAGACATTACGTACCATCATCATCGGAATTATAAAAAACTCTGAAATGATATATTTTTCCACACTCCAGGACAAGTTATGCTAGTCATCACCAACATAATTAATCCTTATCATATCAACTGTAAACTCGTAGATATTTTATACAAGTGTGTACTCCGCACCACCAAACTTGTTTGAACGTCCCAAGTTCACAACTACTCGAATCCAATTATACTTAAATAGCTTTGTGTTTCATAAAACACCAACAATCCTCCCCCATTTA
>JAULKM010000007.1:10144905-10165443 GCA_032355605.1 Rubia tinctorum
GTGGCGCCAGGGCAGGGTTGCATAGGAGCTTGGCATCATTGGGGGGCATTGGGTTAGGGTTTTACAGTGGCGTCAGGGCTTTGCGCCGTCTAGTGGGGTAGCGTTTGGCTAGGGTTTTGCAGTAGCACCGGGATAGGGTGGCGTCAGGGTGGTGTGAGATAGGGTTTTATAGTGGCACCGGGGCAGGGTGGCGTTGCGGCAGAGCTTGTTTAGTGAGGTGGCTAGGTGAGTGGAGGTAGGGTTTCAAGTGTTGTTTGGTGGGTGGGTTGGGGTGTTTTCCGGCTAAGGTGGCCGCGGTTGTAGAGGTGTAGGAGCGGTGGAGGTGGAAGCAGAGAGGTATGGGGGCGAGGTTGGTGGGGGTGCAGGTTGTTTGAGGGGGTGAGGTAGTGGCGAGTGGCGAGTAGCGAGTGGTGGGGCTGGCTGGTTGAGCAGACGTAGGGTTTCGAGCGACATGGGGTGGATGGGGTGTTCTTAGGTGGAGGTGGTGGTGGCGGTAGAGGTGGCTAAATGGTAGGGGTGGTTGTGGAGAGAGATTTAATCAGGAAGTGGCGGCGGGCGGCGGTAAACACCCAATTTTGACCTACAGCGGCGATGACGGAGTGGCGGAGTAACAACGTGTATATGTGGGTGGAGGTGGTGATGAGCGAAACTCCAGATTTTGGCTGCCTACGGAGCAGCGGTGATTGGTGGTGGTAGAGCGATGAAGCAGCAGTGGCAGCGACGAAGCAGCAGCGGTGATGCTTGTTTTGGAGATGATGAAGAAGAAGAACTCTAGGGGTATTTTTTTCGTTAAAATTTTACTTTTAAGACTAGGAGTGTTTTAGTCTTCTTAGATTTGGTCAATGCTGGAAAATGCCAAGTATATGTCGGAATAGTGGGAAAAGGTTGTATCGGGACATCTGCAGAGAAAGTTAGGGTTAAAATCACACTTTCAGATTTTACATGGTTAGATTGACACTTTTAGAAAATAATATGGTTAAACTTGTATTTTTCCCTTATTTAGTTTTGCAAGATATATAATCTCTCTATACCACAATAAATTTTCTAATTTGACTTTCACAGTCAACTGTATCAATTTTTAATTACTAATATATATTTTTGTGAATGTAAAAAAATATGAAAAATTATTATTTAAAAAAATATGCTACGATGAAACTAAAATCATATCACATGCTAATAATCTTACATATATATTAAAAGAATTTAATGGTTGAACTTGGTTCAGTTTGACGCTAAAGTCAAATTAAAATAATCATTGTGGGATGGAGGGAGTACAATTCAAGAGCATTACATTTTTGTACTATTAATGTGGACTATTTGAATCATTTGGACAGTTTTTGAATTGTTTGTTTAGTTTCCACGATTTGGATAATTTGTTTAATCCAGAGTCTATGAAATCAACTATTTTTCTAATCCAGCCAAATTAAAGGTATAACTGACGTTAGTTGTCCATCAGTTCCTTTCCTTGGTCCGTCAGATCGACTGTCTGTGCGACGTTAGCCAATGGTATGAAAGCTCCATTCATACATATAATTACCCAACTCACGTCGCACACACGGCAGCCAGATTACTTACTTCAATTTTCACCTCTTTTTACCTCGGTTAAATCATAACTGAAATAAATAACATACATTTTACCTAGTTTTTTTAATCGAGGTAAAAAGAACATTTTACTTGAATTACAGGTTAAAAATAAATAATAGAGGTAAAAAACTCAAAATTTTAAAAAAAAATCTTGTAGTAATATTACATCATTAATTTGTAATCATCGTACCATAGTCGATTATAAATGTTATAGTTATCATATATTTTCATACTTTTCTTGGAGTATTTATTTTTTTAAAGATTTGAACTATTTAGTTCAATTCATATCTTTAAGTTAAGTGGTGAAAATTGAAATACAATAAATTTCGTATGCCATTTTAATCCGCTAAACACAATCCGATTTAATCTACATTTGACAATCCAGTCACAACCAAAGATTTCAGATCGATTAGCCTATGTAACACAAGCTACAAAATTATGCAAAAATGTTGCAGATGAGGCTCAAGAAGGTCGTTGAAGATCTTATCTCAGAAAATCAAAATGGTTTTTTTCCTGGAAGATTTATTGGCGAAAGTGTATTGTTAGCACAAGAGGTGGTGGATTACATTGCAGAAAGAAAGAAAAAAAAGAGTAGAAAGTCTATGTTAGCTATGAAGCTTAACACGAATAAAGTCTACGTTCTTGGAGCTTCTTGGATGTTGTCCTTGAGAAAATGGAGTTTCATGAGAATTGGAGGTTCATGATTAACCAATGCGTTTCAACATTTTCATATGCTATATTGGTTAATGGAAAAATCGCGGAAACATTTACTCCGAACAAAAGACTCAGGCTAGGATGCCCTCTTCTGATTTGTTCATAATATGTCAGCAGTTATTTTCTGCTCTCCTAGACATGCCTTACTTTGATAGATACAAACTGGGGATCTCAATCTCATTCAGAGGAGAGAAAATATCTCACCTAATGTACGCTGATGACTGTTTGATTTTTACAGAAAATAGTGGGCAGAATATCAGAAAGATGGCTCAGAGGACTGTTTGATTTTTACAGAAAATTCCCTCATTTTTAGCCTCTCTTTACAACTCATCTTCTTATCCGATTTTTCCTTTCAAAAACCCTACAACACATTTATTTCTTTATCTTTTCTCCTATGTTTACCATGGATTTTAGTTCTTTTGTTACGAGTCTAACTTATCTAGGCTAAATATATTATTGAGAGTAATTTGTAAGCATTTTTAGTATGAATTTGTGAGATTTGATTTATCCTATTTTGTGCTTTGATTATCAAGTATATTTAATGCTTTATTGTGTAGCTAATGCATGATTTAAACTAGGATGATCAACTAGTTGATGATTGTGAGTTAATTATTTTCTAGGTTTTTGGTTAAACCCAGAAGACTTTGACTTTTTGTCGATGCGATTATCGTTAGTTAAAGATAGGTTACAATTGGGTGTGAAAAATAATTATACTCATTGATTGGTGAAATCGTTTATATTTAAGATGAATTTGAATGAGTTTGACTAATTATCAATGTGCCTCACTAATAACAATTAGAATGAACGCTGATCCTCGTAGTCATTATTAGTAGATATACTTGTGCTATCCCAATATTTCTCACTTTTAGGATATTGTGTTAGTTGTAATGGGTCACCATGTGTATTTCTATCCTTGGGGAAGTTTATTATGCCAATCGTCTAGGGTAACCCGAGGGTAAGGGTTATTGTGTGACGCCGATCGCCCACTCTAACTATAACCATGGAGAGGCGAGAAATATCTTCACTCGAAGGTGTAGATAAGTTCTCCACAATATGTGATTAATGCGTAAAAACAGGTTAATTAATCGGTGATCAAAGGATGACTAGAAATATAAACCAATTGCGCCCAAAACTCGTTATAATCTTAATTATATCTTTCGTACTAGGGTAATCGTATTTGCATCGTTCTCTATAATTGTTTATTTATTTAGTAGTTTAAAGTAAGCATAGTATTTTCCAAAACCCCCCACTTTGTTACCACACACGTAGAGTGACTTCTTCGTGTGCTTTTTAACTACGTTTAACACTCGATAAAACCCCATTTTCCTGGTGAACGACACCGACTTCCTATTATCTACTTTCTAGTAGTTAGCCACAATTAGAGCTTATAAATACTATCTTTGAGAGGTAGGACGACGGCCTCCCAATCAACATCAATTGAAAATAAAATACATACGGAGTATAACTGACAAATGCACACTGAATACTGAATAATGCAACACATACTCTTCCTGTCTCGGATTAACTTGCACACTTTACCTTTTGTCAGTTGACTCAAAGTGTTTTTGACCATTAATATTTTTAACTATGTACAATTAAAAATTATAGAAATTAATTTTCATAAAATACACATTTAGACGAATTTAATACCATGCCACATTAATATATCCTTACTTGCATATTAATAGAATTTTATGGTTAAACTTAGTACTCCCTCTGTTTCATTGGATATGACACACTTTCCTTTTTGGATTGTTTTTTGTGAATTTGGCACACTTTCCTTTTTATGGCTAGATTCCTTCAATTTTATCCACTCATTCTACTTTTTCCTTTCTAAATTCAATTTCATCTACTTATTTCATTTATTTAAATCCAAGCACCTAAAACTATAAATAGTGCAATTGCAAGTTAGGAAGGAGAAGCAGAGAACGACAGCGAAAAGACGGTGGCAAAGTGGTGGAAAGACAGTGGGAAATCGATGGAGAATGCGAGAGGGCGTATAAATAGTATAGTCTTAAAAGCATCCACAATGCAAGTATAGCAATAGAAAGAGTTAATAGTCACATAGGATTGATGGGTTTGAAAGCCAAAATTGATCTCCAATACAAGAGTCAATTATAGAGTCAATTTGACATGGATGACAAGTGGAGTGAGTACTTCAATTAGACCTCTTGTACACAGACCCCTATATTGAACCCGTCAGTTTGTCAAGTTACCAAAGAATTTTAACTTTGAATTATTTTACAATTTTAAATTTAATTGTAATATCTGGATCCCAATTTAAATGTATTATTAGATTCACAATATAATTTTTTATTAATATTTTTATATTATATTGATTAATAATATTTAAAAATATATATATATAAATCCACAATATTCCATAAACATAAAATTTTAATTTAATTTACATTAAATTTGATTAGTGTGAATTATTATTTCTTAATTTTAACTAAGCATATATTTAATATTTTAATATTATTTATTTATAAAAAGTGTAGTTAAATTGTAAGTGAAATTAGAGTTTCTAATTATTAAATTAATTTATTTAAAATGAATGAAATCAAATATACTCCCTCCATCCCACAAATTTTGGTCTATTTACTTTTTCAAAATCAAACTTGGTAAATTTTGACACTAAATATATTTTGACACTAACTTAGATAAGTTTTAACATCTAGTTTCCAAATGAATTTTTTTATGCAAAATTGTTATATGTAGTTGGGATATTGACGGTCATTGAAAAACCGTGAAAAAATCAAATAGCCATTACTTATTGGGAGTATTATATATAAAATTATTATTGAATGTTTTTGGTAGCAATAATTTTTTTAATACTAGAGTGATGTCATTGTTAACTGACGCTCTTGTATTGGAGTGCAAAATTCCAAAAAAGTTTCCAATCAAACCTCACATATCCATGTTATATTGACGCCTAATAAAATATAAATGTTTTCTATTTTAACTCGCAAACCAGTTAGCATTTGAGATGCTCTAAATAGATCCGTTCAATTTACACCCAATTCAGCTCATTTATGATCCAAACCAAAGTACACCGCCCTTGGCTCGACAGCTAACCGGTATACAACACCTTTAGAATCCCGGCTTAACGCGTGCACTTGAACTCACTTGCTCATGGATAGGGATGACACTGAGACGGGGATGGTACGAATTATGGTACATTCATATTCATGCCCACCTAAAATTTTCATACTCATAACCGTCTCATCACTCATGGTGGGGTATAACATTAATATACATCCCGCCCCATCGGGCATTATTTAAAATCAACCCTCGCCCCATCACCCACTTGGGTCTCCATACCTAATTCAAATTCATTTTACTTACCCATTCTATGTCTTCAAAAAACACATAAAATGTTACATTTAAATAACAATTTAATAATATTTACATAAAAATATTATAAGTAAAATATTACATTATGGATAAATAATAGTTTATTGTATAATAAATTAGTATGTATATAACAAATATAGTGGAATAGAACGGAAGTGAGATTGGTATGAACTAATATCCATGTCTAACCCACTACCTATAACGTGTATTATTTCCATACCCATCTGCTCGCCTCTACCCAATTAAAACTCCATCCATACCCGCCTACTGTGACCGTTGTGGGCGAACCTCTGCCAAAACCCACCCCGGTGCCAACTGCCAAGCCTTATTGCCGCACCTTTTGAATTTCGTCTGAATAAAGAGCGGGCTTTGGTCGCCGTAAGCTCTGCACCTTCAATTTCAATTGTTGAGGTACTGTTCATTTTGCCAGTGTTTCTTTCCTCTATAACATTTCATTTCTAAGAGGAATCATTAATCCTTGGAAGTGTGAATTGCAACGGTTTTGTTTGGGCGATTTGCATTTCCAGGTAAGTACCCATTTGGCATGTGGGATGTATTAATAGCCGGGTATACACAGGCGTGATTTTGGGTTCACATGAAAATGCATGTTTAGTTGGTATACACAGTCATGATAACATAATTGAATTTTCGGCTATACTTTTGAGAAAGGGTTTCGTTCTGAGAGATTTGGTGGGGCGAAGTAAAAATTTAAATCGATTTTAAAGGCAATTTGCTACTGGAGCTGCTTACAGTGTACTTGTCTCCGATATTACGTTCTCTGCGGAAAAATGATACTAGCAGTATCCGACCCTTTGATTGATGCCTTGCTCTTTTTGTTTGTTTGTGCAGTTTTTTTAAAGGATACATTTCTTAGTGAATGTGTAGTTTCTCTACTATGAAGTCTATGATCCTGTCCTGTCAGCTATACGGACTATATTTCATTGTTGTTTTGGATCGACGTGCTGTTCCATTTATATATGCGTATTGAATTCTTGCTTAGCTTCTTGCTTTTACACGTGTTCAATGATTGCAATTTTAATGTTTTTATTTCTTCTGTTGGTGAAAGAGAGGGTGAGGATGAGAGTATTGATTAATGGAAGGGTATTTGATGGAAATATTATTGTCGTACTCTGATAGACGGATGGACTACAGTTTAGCAGCATTGAAGCTGCTCTGTGTTCAACTAAAGAATGCCTGTGTAATATCTTCCAACTCTCAGTCCTCCTACATCCTTGGTGGCATTCTGTTTCAGCGTGCCTGGCTCCAAGTAAGCTTTCGGGAGATGGCTTAAATCATGATCGTCCTTCTTTAGAAATTGAAGACTTAAGTTGTCTGTCACATACGGTTGCAGGGTATTTTAGTCTCAGTACCGTCTTCCTCTTCTACCAGTGAAAGTAGCCGCTTCCTCCTTGATGATGGTACTGGCATCATTGAAATCATTCTCTCCGGCGAGTCCCTTAACCGCCTTTGGGAAACTGGTCAGGGCTATATACCTTTGTGGCGTATTATTTTTATTCCCACCATATATACACTAATAAAATAAATCATCTCTTTTCAAATGTATATATTTTTGCAGGTATGTATGTGATGGTGGTCGGAGGGTACTCCATTCGGGAAGATGACCTGCCAATGATTAAGGTGTGTACTCATTCTAATTTATATGTTTTGAGCAATTGTTATCTTTATTTGAGGAATCTCTGAGATCAATATCACGCTCTGTCGATCTTTGTCGTAGGTGACTTATAGAAATAGAGTTGATAGTTTTATGGATGATTCACAGTGAATGGTACTCTTCATTTATATGAAGCTTTTGTTTCAAATTGCGTATTCAGAGTTTTTGGTTATCTGGTGAATCCGTGCATATTATTAGAGATGTAAGAGTGTTGTTGCTAGTTTTGAGATAATGTTGAGGTATACTGCTTATGTTTACTGAATGGTTCGATGAATCAGTTTCAACAACTCGTTTTGAAAAAATGGAGCAAACGAGTAGAACTAAGTGATCAAGCACATTGGATTTTTCCACTGAAAGTGTTGTAGAGCTCACTTTAAAATGCCACATCTTAATTCTAACGGCCTTTTAGTTAGTCCATTCCAATCAGCTGTTGTAGAGCTCACTTAAAAATGCCACATCTTATCCTTCCTCTCCCTTTTTTTTTACTTTTCTTTTTCATTCTCAGGTTCACAAGATTGTTGATCTGTCTGCATTTCCAGACCGTGAGTCGATGTGGTACCTTGAAGTCGTGGAGGCCTTCAAACTTTTCTACCATCAAATATTGTAGCACGTACAAGGGAGAGATTTATGTACATTTAGCTTAGCTACTGTTACCCTGAGATTCCTTTATCTCTTACGTTCTTTGGGAATTTGAGATCATAAAATTTTCTTTTAAAGAAAGAGCTCATCACATGATTCTGGCGCAAAATCCTACTTTCTTGTATCCTAGTATTTCACCATCCAATTTTAAGTAATTGTTTTGGGTTTTGGCTGTTTGAATCAATCTGTTTTTTTTTCCTGAGCGAAGTGCATATATAACGTTACATAATTCATGAAAGTGCACATATAACCTTGTTATAATTGAAAGTGCAAATATAACTCTAGATAATTAGTTTATGTGCAAATATAACCCTATCCGACAAATTTAAGCTGGAATTTGATGAAATGTCAATTTTACCCTTTAAAAAACAAAATAAAGCAAATTTACTTTCATACCCCCAACCCTAACCCTAATCTACCCGCCACCCGCCGTTCTCTTTCTTTTCTCCCTAAACCTGCTCTCCTTCTTCCTTGGTCCCGTCACCGCCTCACTCCCCGTTCTCCTTCTTCCTTGTTCCCGCTCGCCACCCGTCGCCTCACTCCCCATTTCTTTTCTCACTAAACCCGCTTTCTCCTTCTTCCTTGGTCCCACCACCGCCTCACTCCCTCCTACGACAACGGCTTTCTCATCGGCGATGAGTGCCTTAAATCTCATCCTTGCAGGCGAGTCGGAAGAAGGTGGTGAAGCTTTTGAATCGGTGAACTGAACGGATGAGGGGGATTGGGCTGGGGTAGCGCCGGCGCTCGTGGCGGAGGGAGGATGGGGGTGGCCGAGCAGTGGTGGGGGGGTACCGGGGCAGTGGTGGCGATGGGCTGGTGGCCGGTAATGAGGGTAGATGTGGTGGATGTTACCGGGAAGAGGGTGGTGGTCGGGAATGAGTTGGGGTGGTGGGGGTAAAACTGTCTAAATACTTTTAGGTTTTAGGTCAGAGGGTATTTTATTCATTTTATATACAGTCAACGCCGGTCAACGCCGAAAAATAGTGTCGCAGGTGTTATATTTGCACTTTCATCAATTAGTTAGAGTTATATTTGCACTAAAACTTATCTCAGATTTATATCTGCACTTTCTCAAATGTATAGGGTTGTATTTGTATAATTCCTTTGTTTTTGTTATATGATGATGTCTAAGCCAAAGACCATCTATATATTAGGGCCCTATGTCTTTTATGGGCCGATGCCCGCTCTAATCGAAAGATTCCATATTGAAAATCACTTATGGACACATAACAAGATATTAATTTGGTTATAGTAAAATTAAAACTCCAAAAAGGAACACACATTCTTAGATCTAGTGCAATTCACAAAATTGATAGAGTTACACATCAATAAATACCACCGAATAAATACCACCACATGTTCTTATTCTATTCATTATATTCCCTTCATTGATACAAATACCTTTGTACTAACTTAGGCACTGAAAAGCACTTTGTCTTACAGAACATTGGTCATCGGGTGAGTATTGGCATTTAAGTCGGCGTTAACCCTGCATCAATTGACACGTCTGGTGGGATTGAAATTTTAGTAAACTAATATCTATCCAATGACGAGTGCTTGTAAAACCCGAGCTCACAAAAGTTAGCAGTAGCATAATCAAGTCGAGTTGCTGGAGAAGATCCATTGGTGGAGATAAATTCTGACTCTTTGCAGATGGAAGAGTCGGTAGCTATAGTGGCACCAGCACGGGAGGTGGCCACAACCAAGATGAATTAGCAGAGCCTATATGATGGATTGTAGGCTTTCGATGATTCCGAAAAAGAGGCACATCGGCAGAATTTCATCCAAGCTAGATCAGAAAAGTACGATTAGTTCATGGCAACCATGCAAAATGATATGCCTGCGTTGAGTCCAACTATCTCGTAAGTCTCAAAAGAAGTGGTGCCCCTCCCCCCATCTCAGCAGTACATGCAGCGGATGACTAGTATCAACCCATGGGCTGGAGTGCAACAATACCTACCTCTCCAAATGGCTCCACCTCAACCTTCGTCATGGCTGATACAACTCATCCACAGAGTAGTGTGTAGGAGCAATCCTTATGTCAAACTTACAACAATCCCCAAGGGTTAACTATTATCGTACTTGGAAATGACAGAGCAACCAACTAACTGTAGGAATACCAACATCATAGATAGAGAACTGAAACGCATGATTGGTAGGAGTGGAAAATCTCCATTTTTGCCCTTCATAGCCCAATCTGCCACATTCAAGTGGATTCCAGAATTAAAGGTACCAGAGAGCTTGGAAATATACACAAGAGAAACTGATCCCGTAGAGTTTATGATGGTATACCAGAACTTGATGGGATCAAGGGATACCCTGAGAAACTAATTTGTAAGTTGGTTGGATCCTAGCTCAGATGGAATTCTTCGTTGTGGTTTGAGTCACTACCGAGGGGCCAATTCTCTTCGTACTTTGACTTCACCAAATAGCTGCTAATATGTTTTTATCAGAAGAAAAAGTTCTCCAAAGCATTGTCAAAACTACTAAACCTTTAGCAGAAGTCTAACGAATCTATTGCGGATTTTTACCAATGCCTTACACATAAAAGTATGAACATCATGGAGCAAACAAACATGATGATGATTTCAGGATATATGAATGACATGGCGGGCAAAAAATATTTACAAAAGCTTGTAGTAGAGACACCAACCACCATATATCAGCTATAAGCCATGGTTGAAAATCGTGCCAAGATGGAAAAAGCTACCAAGATGAAGAGTGATAATGAGATAATCGATCAAAAAGATAAATTTGATAAGAAAAAGAGGAGGGCGGAGCCATCCAAACCTAGTTTTGAGTCTACACCCCTTTGACGAAATATAGAATTGACATCTTATCTGTTCATTGGAAACTTCTCATGGAACTTGCCCCCGAACAGGGTAACCTTGGGTGAAGATTTTTGTCCAGTTAGTGTGAATTCAACAAATATCGTGGATATGATATTAAGGAATTCTACAATTTGAAAACTAAAATTAAGAAGTGCACCAATCGTGATCAGTCGCAAGATTACATTGTTAGAATGCAAGAGAAGAAAGATGAACAACAAAGGGGACAATGTTGGATTAACAACCTAAGGTGGAGTGGAAAAAGGTAGGGAAAGAATAACCCCGAGAAGAGCAATAATCAACCTCCTTCACGGACTGATACTCAACCAGTGGTATACCAAGCCCATGTCACCATATATAGAGTAGTCAGTGTAATAAATGGGATCATTGGAGATGGAGTATCAAACACATTGATAAAAAATCAAAGTCGATATCTTCCACTTGTAGAGCTGAAAAGCAAGTGTATTTTGATGAAGACATCACTTTTTCAGAAGAGGGTGTTGTTCCAAATCAGACCACACGTATGGATCTTATGGTGATTTAAGAAACCATTGAATTTTTTTTGGCAGGGAGAGTTTTCATACATGATGGAAGTGGAGTACATGTCAAGTTTGCCACTTGTTCAGACCAATTAGAGATTGGTAGACAAAAACCCACAGAAGTCAACATCACCTCTATCTAAAATTACTGGAAGAGAAGAATACCTCATTCGAATAATTATAGTATTAGTAACGGTATGAGACAGTGGAAAAAAGGCACAATAATCTTCTGCCACTAAAAAAGCACAATAGTCTTTTGCCACTTTATTATCATGAACACCGCCTCACCATTTAATGTTATTATTGAGAGGCCCTAAATGAATCAAGCTAAATTGACATGGTCTCATTACCACCTAGTGATGAAGATTCTAATAGAAAAAGATATAACTTTGGTAAGAGGAGATCAAATGATGACCAAGAATTGCATAATGATAGATGTGAAAGGAAGTTGGTGATAGTTGGGCCAAAGCCCAAGCATTTAGGTCATAACATCGTCACAGGGCTAAAGGAAACTATTATCGAATGTTCTTATGATTGAAATATATTTAAGGAAGTATGACTCAATACCAATTTTATTATAGTAAAATGGCTATTCTAACAAGGAATGTGTATATTTACCTTAGTAGGATTCAGATAACCTATAGGGATTAACCCCTATAAATACCATGGTATGTCTATAATTTTATTCCTTCTATTCTCATAATTCAGAGGAACACACTTTTATGCTCACTTTATCATTGGAGAGTATCCCCCCAACACCCTGGGTGCTTTGTCTTGCAAGGTCACCGCTTTGAAGCAAGGATCAACCACTAGATTGATGTTCACTCGCATCAATTGACATGCTTAGTGGGACCCGATTGTCAGAAAATGTATACCTTGTTCAATGGCTAGAAAATCTAGACCTCAATGCAAAGGTTAGCCTGTCGGAGAAGGGTGATGAAGGGGGAGGGGTCCTTCCAGGCCAACATAATAACAAGAATCAGCGTAGTGCGAATACTTTTTGATTAAGGTCCCGGGGAGGTCCCCGTCATCTAGCTCTGATGCCTAAGTTAATATTTTAATTTACATTGACTTATCTTCGGAAATATGCCATTACCTGTAGTTTTGTTCTGAATCTCTATTTATAGCCGGTGTACTACATGATCTCCGTTGATCGTGGTCCACATTGCTCCTATCATTACTAAGTCGTGGCCTTGCTGGCATATGATCATGGGTGTTGATCATCTTCCTTCTCGTGGTGAATTTATTCTCGTACTATGTGAGCATTACTTGGAGTTCGCTTACCTTGCTTATTGGTCACAAGGTGTTGTCTTTTTTCTTGAGCTTCACATAGTTCTGGGAGGTGTATACCATAAGCCCCCCTAGCTAGCCAGGTTGTCTTTTTGAGCTAAGCTGTCATATTTTGTATTGAAACAAGGAAGGTTAAAGCATGATAAAGTGAGTATTAAATGCATTTAGAGAAGTGGAAATATGGAATTGGCGGCGAAGAGAGCATGTGCTTCTTGTGTGAAGATATATGGAAAGATGTAACTAAGCTTTTAAGTTATTTCACTTTTTGGTTACAATTGTTAGTGGACCAAGAATATTGGGTTAGATTTTTGAATATAAAGTGGGAGGTAAGGATTTACTTAACGTCATTGAATTAACCATTCTTAAGTGTTTATCCTTAAGTATCGTTTAAGTTTCTTCATAAGGGAATTTAAATAGTCTTTCAAATTTTTCAGCTTTATTGTTGTCAAATAATGGCGGGTTGTAGGAGTGTTTTTACCTTGACCGATGTTAGTGTGCTAAAAGAGTATTAAAAATGTTTGTCAGCTTGTAAGGTTATGGTTCCTCATATTGGTACAGTCGTGATGAGGTTTCCGCCTGGCATAATTAATGTTTATGAGTGTTAGTTGGAGTATGGTTGGACCCTTCTCGTTCCAGATTACTTCATGGGCATTTTTGAGGCTTATGGAGTTTCTCTTGCTCAGATGCATATATCATGAGATTTTGGTGGATTTTAGTTTGAAATTATTTAATTCTTACTATAGCCTACATATGGTGAGCATGGAGGAATCTTAGGTGACATTTAAGCCTGTTATGAATTTTTTTGAAATTGTGAAAGTAGCTCCTAATGGTTATGGGGAATGAGAAGATAGATTTTCGTATGTGAGTTTTTGTGGCCATGGAACGATGCCACCATGGAATGACAAAATTTCCCTGGATCGAGAGCAGAAATGAGGGAGGGAGCCGGGCCCAATGAAGGATCTGAGTGACCATGCGGCAAAGGTAGAGGCCCCCTAGATGGCGAGGTATGATACTTTATCATAATTATCAATTTATGTTCACTGATTCAATTACTGATTATGTTTAATTTGCAGTTATGGGGTTTTGTAGGCTGATAGGGCCATTGTTCCGTGATCAAGATGCAAGTGCATCCAGTTGCCTTTATGGAGACAAGTGTGTTAGGGTTGAATAAAGGAGAGTTGTTTCTACTAAGCGAAAGGCTAGCTAGAGAAAGGGACCTATCGAGGGTCCTTTCAAGGTATGAAGTCAAAAAGGTGCTGTAATGGTTATGGATATCGGAAATACTAAAAACTTAGCTAGCGTGGTTGGTTCCTCTAAGAAGGTATGTCAATTTCCTTTTATTTGACACGTGAGTTTATTCCTTTGTTTTACTGAACTATTTATAATGGTACCGGTTGAAATGCCTTGACCGGCGCTGCTCAACGTGTCGTTGAGTATGCTAACAAGGTAATCGAGTTAAATAAGTGGTTAGGATTTCTAGAATCGTCGTTAGAAAGAGTAGCGTCAATGAATAATGAAGTGTAAACAGAGTTATGCAAGTTGCACGCTCTTTGTGTGGAAAAGGAAGCAACCAACTTCGCTTTGCTTGAGGAACTTAGGGCTCTGAAGGAGAATGAGTTCACTTTTCCAGTCTATCCTTACATTGTGGTTGATATATTGATGGGTACACATGATTTTTGAGGTTTTCTCAGGGATATGTATGTGAAGATGGCCGATGTTGGGAAAGGCAAGACTAAGTTTTGACTTTGCGAGCGAAAACTAGAATTAGACATAGCCATACTAGGGTAGGTGATGACATGCTAGAGTTAGGGCTCTCATTCATAAAGGCATGAGATCGACATGGCAAGAAGTGAAGAGTGCTTGGCATGCATGAGAGTCCAAGAATTCTTGCAGATTTGATTTGTGCCATTTTGGGCTGATTGGAAACAAGTGCATGGTTTGCCTGGGAGTCCAAGGATTCTTGCGGATTTGATTGGTGTATCTTTGGGATGATTAAAGATGTGTGCAAGGCTTGCATGTAAATTTCCAATATTCTTGGTTTGATTGAAGGCTTTTTAGTCAGCATATATTTGCTTCATTTATTTCCTTGTTTGCTTTTCTTTTAGCGTGATTTGTTTCTTTCTTTCATTTTGTTTGATCTCTCTATAAGGTTGGCAGCATTGGTGTATTTGGGGTGCTGATTAATAAAATAAAGTTGACATACTTGTTGCAATTTTTGTGGTTTCATTCTTTCTGACAACCTCTCGCTACATCTGTTGGTATCAAAGTGCTAGTCTGATCCCTTCCATGGTGCATAGAAATTGACGTGGACGTGAATAATTCGCCGGTGTTCATCAACGGTTGGATGCACTCGCCGAGATGATGGAAATTCTTCTCCAACAATGACCAACGACCTTTGTCGCTCGTGGTGGAGCCAAAAACAATGACGACAACCTTTTCCACCTTTACCGATGATCCACCCCCAATAAAGCGACCGTGAATCGACTCAAGAACGATACACACTGGGAGTCAATGTTCCCTAGGGAAATTCTTGAATTTCATGGCAATGTGAATGCAGAGGAGTTTTTAGA
The DNA here is from genome assembly GCA_032355605.1 of Rubia tinctorum. Taxonomy (NCBI): domain Eukaryota; kingdom Viridiplantae; phylum Streptophyta; class Magnoliopsida; order Gentianales; family Rubiaceae; genus Rubia; species Rubia tinctorum. The sequence goes on from JAULKM010000007.1 coordinate 10,160,099, forward strand.
TTAGATTGTGTCTGTGGAGGAACTGCTGGACTTCAAGGTAGTTCCTGACGCTCACCACGCATCTCTTATCACCACCAATTTTCCTGGTCAAGCCGCCGCTTGGGGACACAGAAAAAGAACATACATTCTCAAATTGCAAAACAAAAATGGCATTATGGGACAAATGGCATAAACATATGAAGGCCGCTTTCCTCCTGTACAATTACGCCATACCCTTTACTAGAGTTTACAAAATATCTGGCAAGGAACGAAATCTGTGATCGATTATTCTACTGAATTTTTCATGCTTCTTGCTTAGAATGACATCGTAGAGACCAAAGAAGAAACAATTTCTCGCTACATCGAAAGATTGCGCATTGTGATCCAAGACATCTAGAATATGTTCGATCCACTTATCATCGTCGAAACCCACCATCGTGCCATTTCCATTGAGCGCTAACAGTCAAGGTGCGTTTAATTTCCCCGCGACAACCCCCAAAAACTGTGGTACTCCAAAGAAAACCCCACCTAACATTGGGGTGGAATCCATTGTTTCGGTTGTGGTGAACCGGGGCACCATCGCAATACTTGTCCAAAGAACAACCAATCTGGGTTATTTGCCTACGATGCACCAGAAATATTTGGCGAACCGATTTATGAAAATCATGTCAAGCCCATTGATGAGGTTGAGGAAGTTGTGGGAAATGTGGGTCACACTCTAGTGGTCCAACGGAGCTTCCTCTCTCCCCCGAGTCACGACGATGGTTTTCTTTGGAATAATATTTTCCTATCGTCTTGCACCATTGACGACAAGGTGTACCATTTCATCATCGATTCTTGGATTTTTGAAATTTTCATAGCCAAGGAAGTTGTCACTAAATTGGGCCTCACTCCGGAGAAGCACCCAAAGCCTTATAAGCTCCCTTGGCTCCAAACTGGTACCGACGTCACCGTCTCAAAACAGGTCTTGGTGAGCTTTTCCTTGGAACCACATATAAGGATACTATTATGTGTGATATAGTTTCAATGCATGCTTGTCACTTATTACTTGGTAGGCCTTGAAAATTCTACCGATATACGATACAAAATGGTCTCACCAACACCTATGGCTTTCTCTTTGGTGGAAAGATAATAGTGCTATTTTCGTCCAATCCCTCCATTGCCTTGAGTTTCCAACCCGCTACCACACTACTCTCGCAGGCTGATTTTGAGGTAGAAATGATGGAGACTTGTGTTGTATTCATCCTCCTCGGCGAACCCACTTCAGACGTACCCCTAGTTCCGAACGCGACCCTACCACTCCTCGAGGAGTTTTGTGATGTCTTTTAGTCCGAGCTTCTGGACACACTCCCACCACTCCATGACAAACAAAACTGGATCGATCTTATGCTCGAACAGTTTTGCCAAACCGAGCCCACTATTGGATGAGCCTAGCTGAACACGAGGAATTGCGGCACCAAGTCGATGATCTCTTTCAAAAATGCCACATCCGCAAGAGCCTAAGTCCGTGCGGGGTTCCCTCACTCCTCACCCCGAAGAAAGATGACACTTGGCATATGTGCATAGATAGCCGAGCCATCAATAAGATCACGGTCCGCTACCACTTTCCTACTCCACGGCTCGACGATCTCCTCGATCATTTGAGTGGTGCGCGCATTTTTAGCAAGTTGGATTTGAAGAGTAGGCACCACCAAATCCTTTGACCCAGCGATGAGTGGAAAACTTCCTTCAAGACTCGCGAATCTCTCTATGAAATGCTCGTTATGCCGTTTGGACTCTCTTACGCGCCGAGCATTTTTTTTGCGAGTCATGAACCTAGCACTTTGCCCATTTATTGGTAAATATATTGTCATTTATTTTGATAATGTATTCATTTATAGTGCTAACCCCGAGGATCACGTGCAATATCTCCAGGAGGTTCTGGCCATTTTTCGCAGTCATGCCTTTTACGCCGCCTCGGCAAAGTGTGTTTTTCTCATTGACCAAGTAAAGTTCCTTAGTTACGTCATCTCCGCAGAATGGATTAGTTTAGCCGAGTCTAAAGTCTGAGTCGTGGCATGTTGGCTGACCCTATGCATAGTAACCGAAGTTTGAGCTTCTATGGTCTCACCTCATTCTACCGCCATTTTATTCCACTTTTTTGGTCAATCATGGCACCAATCACTGAGTGCATTCAATCAATACATTTCCATTGGTCTTCTCATGTCGCAGATTCTTTTGAATTGATCAAGACCAAGCTCACCTCGGCTCCGATTCTTTCTTTCGAATTTTGCACAACCATTCTTGCTCTATTATGATCCTTTCAAAGTTGGCATAGGTGCCTTCCTTAGTCAAAGGAATCGATCGATTGCATACTTCAGTGAGAAACTCACTAGGCCAAAATATCGTTACAACACTTATGACGTGGAGTTCTTCGCGATTGTGAGACGATACATCATTGACGTCACTACATTTTCCACAAGGAATTTGTGCTATATTCTGATCACGATGCGCTCAAACACATCGGGACTCAAGACAATGTATCTTCTCGTCACACTTCTTAGATAGCATTTTTGCAACAATTTACGCTTTCCATTAAGCACAAGGATGGGGTTCGTAACCATGGCTGATGCCTTGAGCCGTTGACATGCTTTTCTCACCGAGCTCCGAGTTGAAACTCTAGGTTTTGATGTTTTGGCTGAGCACTATTCTACGAATCCTTTCTTTGTTTCGGTTATCGAGCATCTCAATGCGGGCGAGCAATTGGACTTCTCTTGGTCGGAGGGCTTTCTATTTTTCGCAGAAAATTGTGCATTCAAGATGGGAGCATGTAGCTCAAATTATTCGGGATCTTCACAACGAGGGGCACGTTGGGCGTGACCGCACTCTCTATCGCGTGGTATCCTTGTATTTTTGACCCACCATGAGGAAGAAAGTAGCACATTTTATAGACTGATGCTTCATTTGTTACACCGCCAAAGACAAAGCCACCAATGCTGGGATATATATGCCTTTGCCAATTCCGCCGCAACCATGGGTTGATATTAGCAAGGATTTTGTACTCACCCTTCCTTGCACAGTGTGCGGTAATGATTCCATTTTTGTCGTTGTGAATTGCTTCTCGAAGATGGCTCACTTTATCCCTTGCAAGAAGACGTCCGACGTCGTCCACGTAGTAGGTTTATTTTCCATGAGATTTATAGGTTTCACGATTTTCCATCGTCTACCATGTCAAAACGCGACACCCAATTTTGAGCCATTTTTTGAGAAGTCTTTAGCCTTTGGCGAACACCCGACAATGGTCAAATCGAAGTCATGAACCATTCTCTTGGAAACCTTTTGAATTGTCTTATCGAAGAGGCTATTCAGACTTGGGATTTGAAGCTTTCATAAGCGGAGTTTGTTCACAATCACGCCAAACCGAAGCACTGGACTTAGTCCATTTCGAGTTATGTACAGAGTCATTCCACGCTGCCCTTTGGACCTCGCACTAGTTCTTGCCCCTCATCACCCTCACAGAGGCGCAGAAGACTTCATCATGCAGCTCCAAGACATCCAATACCAAACTTTGAAAGCTCTCCAAGCCACGACCGAGCCATATAAGTGCTCTGCCAATATCAAACATCGTTCGGTTAAGTTTGAGATCGGGGATTTTGTATGGGTCGTCCTCACCAAGGATCGTATATGAAGAAATCCAGAAGGATTTTCATCAAAAACTCAAAAATAAGTATATGCAAAGAAAGAAATGAAAGTTGAAAGCAGTTTTGGGAAAATTTTCTCTGAGAACTCATTAAAATAGATCACAGTTTGTACATAGATCCTAGATCCTATTTATAGGCTGACTAGCTAACCTTCTCATATTTACAACCATCTAACTGAACTTACAACTTGCCAATAAAGCAATTAAACAACTAACTAAATAACTAACTAACTTGCAGCCACTTGTAGCTTCAGTTTGCTTCTGGCACCTTCCGGATGAATCATGAAGCTTCTGATCAATAACATTTATAGTAGATGGTTAGCTAATGATCTTCAATAGCAACATTTATAGTAGATGGTTAGCTAATGATCTTCAATAGCATCTCCATCAATATTGGTTCACCCCCCCCCCCCCTTTCAAGATGAGCATTTTGTGAAGCATAAAATCCCATTTTGGAAAGAAGATGAGCTGCTGAAGTTGGAGAAAGCAAGCTGATCATGAGAGTACACATGAAGAGGATCAATAAAACCATCATTATATGAATCTCTGACATAGTGACAGTCTATTTCTATATTTTTAGTACGCTCATGAAATACTGGATTCTGAGTAATGTGTAGAGCTACTATATTATCACACTTCAAAGGTATTGGAAGAGGGAATTGAATATGCAAATCTGAGAGTAGATAAGTAATCCATTTCAGCCAGAAATAGTCATAGACATTGCTCTATACTCAGACTCAGCTGATAACTTTCTTACTGTGTTTTGCTTCTTTGACTTCCATGAAATGAGAGACTGACCAAGGAAAACACAATATACAGCAACATACCTCCTAGTGATCTTACAAGTATTCCAATCTGCATCACAGAAGGCTGATAGGATAGGAGATATTTGAGTTGGAAAAAAGAGACCATGTGATGACAACCCTTCAAATATCTGACAATATGTATAGAAGCTTTCCAATGATGTTCTGATGGTGCTTAAACAAATTGACTAAGCTGATGAACAGAGAAGATGATGTCAAGTCTGGTAAAGAACTGATATAATAGCCTCCCAAATAATCTCCTATATGGTCCTGGATCAGTAAGCAATTAAGCATTCTTATCTTCAACTTGCCAAGAAGCTGGGAGAGGAGCAGAAAAAGCTATGCACTCAGTCAAATGCAGATCATAAATGATATCAGTAACATACTTGTTTTGATTAAAAAAGATACGATCATCAGACCTTGCAATTTCTATCCCCAAGAAAAACTTTGTAGGCCCTAAGTCTTTGATAGAAAACAACTCATGAAGATAAGACTTTAGCTCAGATATCTCAATTTTAGAGGTTTTTGTGATCAATACATCATCTACATAAATCAAAAGAATAAGAGATGATTGACCATTGTGCCTGATGAATAAGCAATGATCATGCTTGGACTGTTGATGTGTCCATTTTATACCGTGATTTTGGGATCTTTTTGTACTCATTTTGGTAGACTTTTAGGCTTTGACTTTCTATTATTAGAGTTGAGAGCGACTTTATCGCTTTTGTTACTTTTAATAAGAATTCCGTGAGACGGGGCAATTGTTGAAAATTTGAAGACATTGAAGACTCCATTTTGAAGACCATAAAGACTTTTGAAGACCCGAAGAAAGAAAGAAGAGAAGACTACATGAAGACCAAAGAGAAAAAGTCAATTAAGGGCAG
>JAULKM010000007.1:10169468-10183765 GCA_032355605.1 Rubia tinctorum
AGCAGCAGCTTTGTCCAAGGTTTAAGTCTGAGTGAAAGCTTGGCCTTAATGCTCCGACACCATTTCATTGTTAATGTACACTGATGGGAGGTGGACCGTCCTGACCAAACTATCACCATTTCTGACAGATCTGAGTCTGTCGAACTTGCTCTTGAAGAGACTGATAGACAAACCAAGGAAATTGATGGAACAATCCTGATTACCAGGTTAAGGCTGACATCCTATTATTTTATGGATCCGTGGGCGTAGAGGAGCTGCTGAATTGACATATCGAAGTTTATCAATTTTTCGAGGCCATGGAATTACTGAGGACAAGAAAGTCAAGATGGTCATGGTTAAGTTAAAAAGTATGACTTCCGTATGGTGGGACAGGCTAGCTGGCTTAAAGTGAAAGCGGAACAAGAATCTGATCCGATCTCGGAGGAAGATGAAGTAGTTGATGCTAGATCGATTTTTCTAGCTGATTACGAGCAAATTTTGTACAAGATTTACATTGAATGCTCCCAAGGAAAGAGGTCATTTCAGGAATACACGACTGAATTCATGCGTTATAGTGAACTTAATGAACTTGGCGAATCTAAGAATCAGAAAGTGCCTCGGTATATTAGTGGTCTCAAACCTTCAATTCAGGAGAATATGGGGTTACAATCCATGTGGACTGTGACCGAGGCTCAAACATTGGCCATGAAATCAGAGATGATGGAGAATTCCCCTCGTGGTGGAAGTAGTAGCTATTCCGGCATTCAAAAATTTCAGTCCCAAGGCAATTTTGAGTCGCCCGGGAGTAAGGAGAAGACAGTTGTAACTAAGGATTCTAACCTTAGTACTGGTGGGGTGGTTCAGGTGGTGTGCGGGACAAGAAGGTGCTCCCAGCCAGGGCACCGGTGTAGAGACAGCCTAACCCATATTCTAAGCCACGTGGTGAAAAGTGTTTTCATTGTGGTGGTGTGGGACACATGTCGAATGTTTACCCATCGAGAACCGTGGCTCTCCTGGAAGAAGATGGCGAGGATGATGCAGCGGATGAGTATGAAGGAGCTGAATTCACACGAAGTGGAGACAACTAAGAAAGTCTGCATTGTGTTGCAGCGGATTTTGTTTTCATCCAAAGACGAGGGGCAGCGTAAGAATCTCTTCAGAACCCACTGTTCGATTAGTAATAAGTGGTGCAATTTAATTGTAGATAATAGTAGTTCTGAAAATATTGTTTCTGCGAAATTAGTTGAATATCTAAAATTACCCACTGAGCCTCATGAAAAACCTTATACCTTAGGTTAGGTTAGTAAGGGTAATTAGGTTAGGGTGACGTTAACTTGTAGTGTTCCTATTTTTATTGAGAAGCATTAAAGGAAGAATGTGATATGTGATGTACTTGATATGGATATGTGTCATGTGTTGTTGGGGCGGCCTTGGTGGTTTGATAATGACGTTATGCACAAAGGGTGTGACAACATCATGTTGTTTGCATGGGGCGAGCACAAGATTATTGTGGCTCCCGTTCAGCATTTTAACAGTGTCGTAGGAAGTAAGCAGTTGAATTTTCTGGTTATGGCACGAGGTGAAGATGAACTTGATAAGGCTTTTGCTGAAGCTGAATGTTTTTATCCAGTGGTGATGAAGGGGTTGATGAGTGCTAAGAAGGAGGAGGCACCGATTCCAGTGGAAGTGCAGGCAATTTTGGAGGATTTCGAGCAGTTAACTGGTGATGAGCTTCCAAGTGAGTTACCTCATATGCGGAATATTTAGCATCATATTGATTTGGTTCCTGGCTCTAGATTTCCAAACCTCCCACACTATCATATGAGTCTGAAGGAGAATGAGATTCTGAGAGAACATATTGAAGACTTGTTGAAGAAAGGGTTCATTCGTGAGAGTATGAGTCCTTGTGCGGTTCCTGTTCTTCTTGTTCCTAAGAAGGGAAATCAGTGGCCGATGTGTGTTGATGGTAGGGCGATTAACAAGATTACTATCAAGTATCGATTTCTGATTCCTCGATTGGAGGACATACTTGATGAGCTGGCGGGTTCGAAGGTGATATCGAAGATTGATCTTCGAGTGGATATCATCATATTCGTATAAGGCCTGGAGATGAGTTGAAGACGACTTTCAAGAGCAAGGATGAACTGTATGATTGGTTGGTGATGCATTTCGGATTGTCTAATGCCCCTAGCACCTTTATGAGGTTGATGAATCAGGTTCTACGCCCTTTCATTGGTTCTTTTGTGGTGGTTTACTTTGACGACATCCTGAGTTGTACATTAACCTGAAAAAGTGTACGTTCAGCACCAACAAGTTACTTTTTATGGGTTTCATTTTTGGTGAAGATGGAATTCAGGTTGACGAGGATAAGGTGCGTGCTATTTGCGAATCGCCAGCACCAACGTCTGTAACAGAGGTACGTAGTTTCCATGGTATAGCTACGTTTTATAGACGTTTTGTCCAGAATTTCAGTGATATGACTGCTCCTATAACTGAGTGTTTGAAGAAGGAAAAATTCCTTTGGGGTCCCAAGAAGGAACCGAGTTTTGCCTTGATCAAGGAAAAGTTGTGTACTGTGCATGTATTAGGTTTGCCTGATTTTGATAAGGTTTTTGAAGTAGAATGCGATGCCAGTGGCATAGGGATTGGAGCTGTGCTATCCCAGGAGAATATACCAGTGGCATTTTTCAGCTGGAAACTTATGGAGGCTCGGCAGAAATGGAGTACTTATGATCAGGAGTTCTATGCTGTTTTTAGGGCTCTAAGACAGTGGGAGCATTACTTGATTCAGAGGGAGTTTATTCTGTACACTGATCATCAGGCTTTGAAGTTTCTCCATAGTCAGAAAATGATTAATAAGATGCATGCTTGATGAGTCAGTTTTCTGCAAAAGTTTCCTTTCATTATTTAGCATAAGTCAAGGACGTCGAACAAGATGACCGATGCTTTGAGTATGAGGGCTTCTTTGTTGATTACTTTGGCACATGAGATAGTTGATTTTGAATGTCTGAAGGAGCTCTATGCGGAAGATGTTGAATTTAAGGAGATATGGATGAAGTGCAGCGAGGGCAACATTAATGGAGAAGATTATCATGTTTTTTATGATTATCTGTTCAAAGGAGATCAGTTGTGCATCCCTAACTCTTTGTTGAGGGAGAAACTGATTCAGGATTTACATGGTGGCGGTCTTAGTGGTCATTTGGGAAGAGATAAGACGATTGTTAGTTTGAAAGAAAGGTATTATTGGCCGCATTTGAAGATGGACGTGAGCACCATTGTCAAGAAGTGTTATATCTGCCAGGTGTCTAAAGGTCAGTCTCAAAATACTGGTCTTTATATGCCATTACCTGTTTCTGAAGATATTTAGCAAGATTTGTCTATGGATTTTGTTTTGGAGTTGTCTCGTACCCAACGTGGAGTAGATTCTGTGTTTGTAGTGGTGGAAAGGTTTTCCAAGATGTCGCATTTTATTGCATGCAAGAAAACTGTTGATGCGTCCAATATTGCTAAGCTGTTTTTTCGGGAAGTTGTTCATCTCCATAGAGTTCCTAGATCCATTACTTCAAACAGGGATATGAAATTCCTCAGTCACTTTTGGATTACTTTGTGGCGGATGTTTGATACTGCTTTGAATAAGATTTCTACAGCCCATCCCCAGACTGGCGAGCAGACTGAGGTAATGAACCAGACGTTAGGAAATATGATTCGTAGTGTTTGTGGTGAGAAGTCGAAACAGTGGGTTTTGGCTTTGCTTCAGTTCGAATTTGCTTATAACAGTGCAGTGCATTCGGCTACTGGAAGATCTCCATTTTCTCTTGTTTATACTACTATTCCGAAGCATGTGGTAGATTTAGTAAAGTTGCCAAAGGCTTCGGTAGTTAGCAAGTTGGCAGAAAATTTGGCTAAGGAGATTGTGAAGACCAAGGAATCTGTAAAGGCTCGTTTGGAGGCTACTGGGAAGAAGAATAAGGAAGCTGCTGATAAGCGTAAGAGGCTCAATGTTTTCAAGGAAGGAGATGATGTAATGATATTATTGCGCAAGGAGCGATTCCCAGTTGGTACTTACAGTAAGATCAAACCATGTAAGTATGGTCCGTTTAAGGTGTTGCTAAAGATTAATGATAATGCTTATGTAGTGACTCTCCCCGATACTATGAGTATTTCCAACATTTTTATCGTGGCTGATATTTATGAGTACCATGAGGATGAGGTTCTTTATCCTGAAGAGAACTCAGGGTTGAGTTCTTTAGAGGTGGAGGAGACTGATGCAGGGCGAATTGCGGAAAAAAATTGAAGAAGCGATGGATCATCGTTTTAGGCCTCAAAATGACAATTTACTGTGTTTGATTATTTTCCGATTCTCTTTTAATTTTGGAAATAATTCCGAATTTCCTTTTATTTTTTTATTTCCGATTTTTTTTTCAGTATTTAAATACCTCTTGTACTGTTCAGATTATTATTCATTCATAATAATATTTCGAGATTATTTTCTCACTGGTGGATTCCGGTACCAAAACCTATGGTTTGTGCTTGCAGACTTTAATTGTTCTTCAAGATTCGTGCTTGCAGATTTTTTTGATTTTCTGACTGCGTCACTCAGTCAGATGGTTCCACCAAATAAGGTTGGTTCCTGGCTGACCAGAGCTACGTGTTTTCGTAAAGTTCTCAAGTTGTTGTCTCTCACGTCTTGATCGACACTCACTGATCCCTTTAGGGGATCATAGAATCGTTCGATCAATCCTATGATTGTCAATTTACCATATTTGCTTTGCCCAACCAGCACTACCGTGCTTTCAGCAGAAATTTTCAGGCTCAGTCCCGACTCCCTTGAGAACCATTAGTTCAGGTCTCGATGGATAGGCAAAGTGCACATGCCTTAGTTCAACATGACCCTTAACACTTGTTTTAGTAGCGTCGTGTCCTGTTCTTAAAGGGTCTGGATCAATCTTGCTCTCTCTGTCTAGAATTGCTAGGACTGAATGCATAGCGTTGCTTCCCCTATATATGTCTTTCGTCATGCTTCCTGCTTCTGTAATGATATAAGCAGTGAAGAGTAGAGCTAGAAATGATTGGTAGAGTTTTCGACCGATATTTTCCCATCTGTTAGGAGCATCCCTCCGTACCAAAATGCTAAGGATGTAGAAGCTGCAGCTAGAAACCGAGAGCTGAAGAGGCCAATCCTAGCAAACCAAGACTGTCACATGCTCTCTTTTCGGGGTCCTTCTAAAGTCTATTTAAAGAGGCCTGCTATCATTTTTCTGAGAAGAAAAGGCTGTTATGTTTCTATGGTTTATTACAACTTCACTTGCTAGCTCTGGCTTCCTTCCTTTTGTGCAATCTGCGCTTTCGCAGACATGCTCTTCATGAGAACAGTCTTCGCGTAGAAGCTCCCGATTAGCAATGGCTGAGCATCCATCATCACCAAAGCTAGATTCGGTGTCAGGACTAATCCCATCGCGTAAGCAAAAGTTGCACCTGAAAATGCGTGAGCAAGTAGTGGCATTCGGTCCCCAACAAGAGAGCGAACCATGCTGGCTTCAGTCGAAAGCCTAGCGCATATTGCAGGTATGCTTTCTTTTTGTGCCTTGCAATTCGTAAACTGTTTCACATAGTGGACTCTTTTTATGAGATGTATAATTGTGGAAATGTTTATTCTCTTCAACTACACAGAAACTGAAATTATTACTAATAACAACTTGTTTGACAATGTTGAATCCTCTATTTCAGTCCATCGCTGAAGGTTTGAGAAAAATGAAAAACAAGGTTACATTCAAGGTAAATTTACATGCGTTTGTAATTTATTTTGGCTAAATTTTTTCAAATTGTTGTTTTGACACAATAAAGAAATACATACACATAATGGGGTAATAGCTTGTCTGTCAATTTGTGGTTATACAGGAAATATTGTTGTGATTTAATCATAGGCAGTTGAAATGCCTATGATTCTTTAATATTTATGTTGATTCTCTTGGCCAAGCCTCTATTGTATGAAACTTTTGAAATTACCTTTCTTATGAAGCTGCATTGATTCTTTTAGATAAAGAATGAGAGGGATAATCAGGGGCGGAGACAGGCGGGGGCTAACGGGGGTTAGAGGGGGCTCCAGCCCCCGCCGAGCTAAAATTTACGGGAAATTTTAGGGTAAATTTTTTTAAATTTTTTTCCAGCCCCCTCTAATATAAAGAAAAACTGGAGATTTTTTTTTTCCTTGCACATCAGCCCCCGCCACAAATGCTTTCTGGCTCCGCCCCTGGGGATAATAGTACTCACAGATTTTGAGCAGTCAGAGTTACCTACTTCTGTTATTTAGGCTGCAGCCAAGAAGTAAACATTGAATTTAGGTAAAGAGAATTACCTCATAAAACAAATTCAGCAGCACCCTTTTACACACACAACCTGTATTCCTATTGTATTCCTTTGTTGTTTATGCTTTGCATGCTGCTCTTGATTCTTTATTTTATGTTTGTTTTCTGATATAATCGTAAATGGCTACAATATTTGAGCCTAAGTTTTCTGTCGTTTAAAGCTTCTGAATTTGTTGTTGATTTATCGATTAATCTATTATGAAGCTTTGTAAGCTACGTATCTATGTAATAACTGATCAATGAATGAGTTTTCTGTGTTTTTTTAAGTGATTGTGTTTCTATCTGAAGTATAATTAACCTAATTTTCCACTAATTTCAAAGCAATGTGGAAGTAGTTGGCTTAAGAGTTGGTTAAACGTTAATACTCTCCTACCTTTGAATATGTAGTGTTGATTTTTTTGCATTTTTTTCCCTAACACATCACAGTGATGTTTTATATTGTTTCATCTTCAACAAGAGTCTACATCATGATGCATTATTTTACTGAAATGGTTGTAAAATTTCCAAGTATGTTCGTTAGCAGTACAGTGGACTTTTCCTGGCTTGACTAAACAACCATTTACTTTTATGTAAGAGTCATTTGAATCTGGTCAGTATTTCAATAATCTGATGAGCACCCACTAGGTTTGGAAATATCCATTCATTCTCCATCATTTTGACTTGAAACTGCTTCTTCTGGTCTGTTCTCTGTAAGTGTTTTCCTGTCGTGTTGAGTTGAACCATGTAATGAATTGAAGGCACCATGCTGCTCAGTTCTACAATCATTCTTAGCAGTTTTGTGGATTTAAAAGTTGAATTTCTGCATTTTTGTAAAATCATTTCTTTTGTTATGATTTGAACCTAAATTTGATCAAGTTGTGGCCGTTTAGTTTTACACGGCCCCCTCAGTTTTCTTAAAGTTGCGGGCATTTAGTTTTACAGCCCTGCCTGCATGCATGCATGCATTAAGTTAAATTAATTTTATTAAATTAAATTAAGTACTTGGATAGCGTCGATAACGAGAACAATGGCAACGAGTTCTGTTTAGATGATGTCGAATCTGATTTGATCTGTTTGCGCTTTTGAAATTTGATGCCGGTCGGTCTTCTGAATTCTTTGCGAAATGGACACTTTGGAAGGGATGAGCTACCCAGTTTCCGCAGAAGATGATCGTGTTGTTGCTACTGGTAGAAGATAAAGACTTGTTGTACTCCATTCTTGAGTGAAGAACTCGATGTACGACGAGTCCTCGTCCTCGTCCTGATCCCCTTGAGTCTCGAATTCTGAGAATCGGTACTACAATTGACTTGAGTCTTTTGACCAACTCTTATTCTGTGGTACAAAATAATTGACTCAGGTGTCAATGTTTTTCTTCTTCTTTTGTAATTCCACTTTGAAGAATTTGTAAACCAATTAAAAGCTTTAAAAAATATGCGGGAGTTTTGTATAGGTTATTGGTAGTGTGTATCCAGGTTTCTGGTGCTATACACATAGCTTATTGTTTGTAGTGTCCAAAATTATTACTCTTGCTTTGGTTACTTGTTCATTTATGTCTAATATTATATCATGTACCTTGAGGTTTACTTGTCATTTCATTGGAATTTTGTGCTCCAAAAAATTCAAATACGTTGGGAAAGAAGTATAAAATTAAATTATGTTCAGATTTTACGAAGATATACAAGAATCGTTGATACAAAGGAAAGTGGTTCAAATTATTAACGATATTTAGTTGAAATGAATAAGGATCTTCAATCTTACGAGATATTAGATGATTTTTATTTGGATCCAAATGGCGCACTAGCGACCCGAGAAATATTAAGTGAAAAAAGTATCAACATTTCTGCAAAAAAAAATTGTTGCTCTATACACAACTAAATGACAACCAACAAACTCCACATGATTATATACTTGAAAGTGTTGTAAGTGAAACTGGAAAATATTTTTGTATCGCTGGTCTTAGAGGTCATATTGGCAAAGATAAGGTCAGAAGGTCATATTGCATTAGATGTAGCATCATCGGATGTTGAAGCTTCAGTTTTACCTGGAGGAAGGACGACTCATTCTAGATTCCAATTGCCTCTTAATTCAGCTGACGAGCAAGTTGGTATTTTGAGCAAGCAAAGTGGTTTAGCGAGATTGATTATTGATACAAAATTATTACTTTGGGATGGAGCAACTATGGCAAAGCAAGAATCTTTAGAGGCAGTGGCCATGTTTAAAGATCTCATGGATTCAGAAGCTCCTTTTGGAGGCAAAGTTGTTCTATTTCGAGGTGAGTGCATGCGAACTTTGTCTGTTATACCTGGAGCATCTAAGAAAGAGATAGTACTATCATCTATTGTTTATTCAAAGATATGGTCAGAACTTATAAATTTAAGCTACAACAAAATATGAGAGCAATCAATGATCCAAAATTTTATTCATATTTATTATAGATTGGTGAGGGAACAGAACCTATTGATAATAATGAAGTTGAATTGCCATCTGATATTGTTATTCCATATATTGGAAAAGAGGAATCATTGGCAAAGTAAGTCTTATTCATTGTTATTTTAAAATGATATTATTTAATTAATGGATTTAATGATGCATTGTCACATATCTTGTTGCATGTTAATGGAATGTGATTTTGTTGATTTTAAAAATCTATGTTATAAATCCGATGGAAATGGTTGGTAGGTGTATTTTGGCAGCAACCAATTCGTGTGTGGACCAAATAAATGCTTTTCTAATTGAAAGCTTTCCAAGTGAGCCTGCTCTATACGTCAGCACTGATAGGATTCTAAATAAGAAACATTAAAGTGATTATGAGTGTTTCCTTAATACCTTAAATCCAAAAGGTTTGTTTTCTCATAAACTCAAGTTGAAGTCAAATTGTCTAATAAGGCTCATGCGAAATTTGAATCCAATAGAAGGTTTATGTAATGGTACCTGGTTGATTTGTAGAGAGCTTTGTCAATCCACTATTAAAGCTGAAATAACTCTTGGATCGTTTAAAAAATGAATAAAAAAATATACTTTTGGATCATTCATGACATAATTTTGTACGTTACATATGTAATAGTTCTACGTATAATTGCCAAGTGTATCTACACTTTTTATTTAGAGTCAAGTTCTATAAAATAGCCCAAATTTTAGTCTGAAAGTGCCAATATTACCCTGCAAAATGAGAAAGTGCCAAAATAACCCTAATTTTATGATGTATGTGGCAATCTAACCCTGGGCACCGTTGACTTCAATTGTCAACGGAAAATTTTACTTGAATTTAAGGAAATTACCATTCACCCCTGAATTAAAAAATAAAAGAAAAAGGGGGGAAACCCTCATTTTTCTTCGTTCTAACCGTGCCACCTCTAGGCCAAATTGCTTTACCGCCTTTTTCAGCCAATCCACCACCAATTCGCCTCGCTTTGCCAATCTGCGACGGTGACACCACTGGAGGCCCCAACTTCGTTCTCGTGACAACACCAACGCCTGAGCTCATCCTTGCAGAGTAAGAAATCTTGGCGGCAAGCTTGATGGCGCCCTAGCCACGGACGAGCCAAGCTCCCATCGAATTTAGCGCCAGAGACCTCTGCAGCTCTGCCAAACACGCCCAACAACACTTAAGCTGTGACGTTAGCAAACCTGGTGGCCGACTCAACCAGTCTGACCATATCTGGCGTTAGCAAACCCGTCAGGGTATTCAGTCTCCATGAAGGCAACACCTCATCCTCCTTCACTGACTGTGACTTCGCCGCCTTACTGGGCACCTTCGCCGAAGCAGGGCAGGACTTCTCGTCTGTTCGACGAGAGGGAAGGGGTTTACTGGTGACGTGGGGATGGGGTGGTGGTGGAGTGGTGGCCTATGGTGATGGGGTGTTGGCTGGTGGTGACGGGGTGGTGGTTGGGGTAAGGGTGGGTTTTGAAAAAGAAGAAAGGGGATAAAATGGGAATTCAGCTTATGGGCCAAAGGGTATTTTTGTCATTTCATGTAAAGTCAACACCTTAATTGATGAGTCGATGCCAAAATAGTGGCAAAAGGTTATAACTGCACAATTAAGCCTAAAGTTAGAGTTATTTTGACACTTTCTCATTTTGCCAGGTTATATTGACACTTTCAGTTTAAAGTTAGGGTTACAAATGTAAAAATCCCTTTTATTTATTAATAGGATTATATTTATGGCTTCAATTATGAAATTTCAAGTGCTCTTCTTCAAGTTAGGCTGCAAGGAGAGGTGAAATTTAACCTAAATACTCAATTGTATCTTTCAGAGACAAGGCTGAAATGGAAGAAGAAGACGCGCGACATGCCAAAATTAGAAGATGAAGTTCCGATTAATCAAGTTTATGACGCAACGAAAGATTCAAAAGGTAAAATCTAAAACCAACATGGTAATACTAATATTTTTTTACTATTGAAAAATTAGAATGAGTGGACAAAATTATGTTAAGATTTTCCATTAAAAAAGTATGCCACTATTAAAAAATTATCCCAACATAACAAATGCGTCACTCTCACATAATTACTGATGGAAACAAGTTAGGGTTATTAAAGGTGGTTCTATTGTATTAGAGAAGTCATTTTTCAGGCGCCTTCTCTAGTTCGATCTTTAATCATGTTTAAAAACACCTTTAGTTGAGATCCGAATTCAAAACGTATACAAGAGGTTCTAAAAAAAACTATCAAAAACCATATTGGTTTTCGAAAGGACTATCCCAAACTAGAGCCCTCCACTTTTAAACATTTCAATAAATTTTTAAGTAGGGTTAGATCTTTTCTTGTCGTCAACAAAATATGCAAGAGACCTTATCGATTTCATTGCCTTTTTTTCTTTGTTTTTCAGATCTACTCCTACAGTCAAAAAATTGAACATCTAACAACACTAGTGGAAAATCTTTGATTAAAAGCATGCAATCAAAGCCAAGTCATACCAAAAATTTTAAAGGTACTTTTAAATCAGTTAAAGGCGTTTCTATTGAATAACCGCATGTAATGGGATGTCTTTATTGGACTTTTGGGGTCAAATATATATATATTAGGGTTTCTTTCCCCCTTAATTTGTTTCCCTAAGGTAAAATGGATTCCTCCGATGATACTTTTGCCTTATACTTCTTCCCTCCACTAACGCCACCCTCCATCGCCACCACCCTCACGATGTCGCCAACCATCAGTCCCTCTCCACCCTCCGCCTCCCTCCACCTTAGGAAAAAAATTAAGGGGGAAAGAAACCCTAGCTAGATATATATATATATATATATACACTTTGGCTCAAAAGTCCAATAAAGACACCCCATTAAATGCGGTTTTTCAATAGAAACGCCTTTAATTGATTTAAAAGTACCTTTAAAACTTTCGGCATGACTTGGCTTTGATTGCATGCTTTTAATCAAAGATTTTCCATTAGTGTTGTTAGATGTTCAATTTTTTGACTGTTGGAGTAGATCTGAAAAACAAAGAAAAAGGCAAGGAAAATGATAAGGTCTCTTGCATATTTTGTTGACGACAAGAAAAGATCTGACCCTACTTCTTAAAAATTTATCGAAATGTTTATAAGTGGAGGGCTCTATTTTGGGATAGTGCTTTCAAAAACCAATATGGTTTTTTATTTTTTTTAGAACCTCTTGTATACGTTTTGAATTCGAATCTCAACTAAAGGTGTTTTTAAACATGATTAAAGACCGAACTAGAAAAGGCGCTTGAAAAATGACTTCTCTAATACAATAGAACCACGTTTAATAACCCTAACTTATTTCCATCAGTAATTATGTGAGAGTGACGCATTTGTCATGTTGGGACAATTTTTTAATAGTGGCATACTTTTTTTTTATGGAAAATCTTAACATAATTTTGTCTACTCATTCTAATTTTTCAATGGTCAAATAAATTTCTTCCACTCATTTTATCAATGATATATTCAAGTGTCATTTTAAATGGTACTAGTGTTGGGATGCCTCCTTAAAGTCAAAATATAGTTAGTATTGGTTTAGGGTTTAATCCTTGATGGGCTAGAAGGCCCAATAGAATTTGATCTAGGGTTTTAGTATAAATAGAAGGTGTTTGTACTATAGGCAAAAAACCACCACCGTAGAGAGAGTTAGAGAGGGGAAACTTGTGAAGTGTTCTTCTTCTTTAACTATGGTGAATAAGGGGATTGGTTAGAGATTGTTTGATAGTTTGGTAGAGAGGAGATAGATTGAGCAATTGTGAGACATTGTATGTTGAGAGATAGGAACGTATTATGCAAGGCTCTTTCTATTTTCTGGTGGATTGGAATTGTTTGATTCTCGTGGTTTTTCCCGGTTTGGATTTTCACGTTAAAATTCGTTTGTTTGTTCTTTGATTATTAATTGTGTTTGTCCTGATAGTAAAGGAGAGATTTTTAATATTTGACAACGTGAAGATCGATATTTTTAATCTTTGTACTACGTGCACATTTTTCCCCCAGAACTAACATGGTCACATATCCCACCTTTCAAGATTGTTGAAAGATATATCCACATTGACCCAGTTGATATATATTCCCACTGATAGGCATGTGATCCATTTCTATCCACGTTTGCGCGCGATGAATAATGCAGCTGCGCGTGAGGGGTGTGACAAAGTTTTTGTTAAGTATATAAGATCATGAGTTACCTCTACATAGTACCAATTGATTCTAAGATGGAAACCCAAGATATCTTGAAATAGTTATTGGGCCAATGTGTGGATCCCCTTTAATTTGGTCCGATGTGGGTTGTGGAGTGTTTCCACGTTGACATGTGATAAGGCGTGTTGAAATATATATCTCATCTCGGTTCCTTACAAGAATAATAGCTAATACATAAGATTTTGGGTCACCTTCACTTAATGCCAATTGATTTTAAAGTGGAAGTACAAGATATGTTCAAATTTAACAATGTAATCCGATGAATTTATTTTAATAAACAAGTATTGTTGTGAACTTTCCTCACATCATATTAGGTGTGCGATTACTCAACATTAGTGAAATATAGACCTACACCAACAACAACTAAACCAACAACTGCGCACAGTGCCATCGTTGACAACTTCCAGCCGATTTCAGATGATGTCATTGTTGCTGCATTCTCCTTATCATCATTCGCATTTCGTTTATCATTGTTGAAATTTTTCTGATCGGACACTTGATCAGATTCTTTACCAGCGGAATTTGTGGTTTTCTTAGTCTCTTGATCACTCAGATTTGGCAACTTGACTTGCAGCATGTTCTTTTCAAACTTGGCGCTGATTCTGTTCGTGTCGGTGTTAGGTTTAATGGGAAATTCTTTCCGGAAGCGGAGAAATTTACCACCTTCACTTTCCTTTTCTCCGCTAATCCTCACTTGGTTTGTTGAAGTTAATTGCACCCGTAGTTGTCCTTTCTTAAAACCTGCAGATTTTATTTTGTAAGTTTTTTATTTTTTATTAAGATTCATTAATGAGGATATATATATATGTATGACTACAATCAAACAAAAGTAATAAGTAATGGTAATGGTAGATATAAAGAATAGGTTAAAAAAGCTATCCATCAGTCTCGGCCAATTCTGCACACTTTAACTTTCGTCAGTTGACTCAAAAAAAAATTGATCATTGATATCTATAATTTTTTGTGAAAAGTTGACATGTTGAAAATACATGCTATCACAAATCTAATAAGATCACATATGACAGTATCCTAATTAACTTAATTACTTATTAATCTAATTTTGAGATCAAAGTTGAGCATTTTTGACTAAATGAATAGTTAAATTGGTGAGTGGGCTGGGACAGAGGGAGCAGTGCGATAGAAACTGAGATAAATCTTACCGGGTACATAAAGAAGAATGGTGTCACCATCTTTTTCTTGCACCGTTTCAGTTGTTGGATGGAATTCTTCATATTTGGTTGCAGATGCTGCCATCCTTTGAGTAATTAATTGATTTAGAATCGAGTTTCCTTTGCAAAGGTAATGGAGCTTCCTTTTCTATGTCAATGGTGTTTCTTATTCGTCG
>JAULKM010000007.1:10243421-10260183 GCA_032355605.1 Rubia tinctorum
TACTAAGGTGCACTGCCCACTTGAAGTAGTCAATCTCCGGCCCAGTAGGGATGTAGCTGTTCTGGACTTCTCGTATAATTTTGCAAGTCATCTGGTATGGTCTTTTCTTTTGCACAGTGAATTATAAGAGTGTAATGTATCCAGAAATTTTTTAGAATGGCGCATCTCCCGTACGGATCAGCTGTTATATCTGTATCATCCGTTTTTGCCTGCTTTACAGGTAAATGTAAAACTTCGCCTTCCTGCTGTTTTAAATAAATTTCTTCAGCCTATACCGGTGTCTCCAGAAGAGTTTTTCCCGCAGTGGAGATCTCTTTCTGGACCTCCTCTAAAGCTTCAAGAAGTGGTATGTTCACATTAAATTATTTTTCACTTTGGAGTATAATACTGTTAAAATCATTTTCAAACTGATTTGCTTCCTTTGGCCTCGTCCAGGTCAGAGGAGTGAGACCAATGCTTCTTGGGGAAATGGCCAATTTGTTAAACAGTTACAAGTTGATGGTCTGTCCCGGACTTGTAAGTCATCCTTTTAACCACCGCACATGCCTCATTTATACTACTTATTAAAGTTTCTTTTTTCATCATTAATATTACGGCCTTTGTAGGACCCTAATCCAAATAATATGGTTGCGAGCACGACTTTCTACTCGGAGAGTACGCAAGCCATGTTATGTTTGGTAAGCCAGTTTGAATTTGTTTTTTATGGTCTGGTGCTTTCCAAGTATGCTGTTCATCATCCCCATTCACTAAATCCTTGTTCTTTTGGGCAATTTATTTTATTTTTAGTTTATACCACTATAGCAATTCCCAATCTATTTTCCTCTTAAAGTGACTTTCAAGCTCTATCTCTATGCTTCATTTGCTTTTTTCCCTTCATTATTATTATTATCCATCTCTGGCATTCCTCATTTTAAAAAAACGCATATTGTTGGTGCTATATGGGGATGAATAGGAGTTGAAATTCACGTCTTTCTTAAAGACCAGTGCTTGTCATTTATATTTTTACTGAGATGATACTTATGTCTCGGTCATACAGATGAGAATAGAAACTGATCCAGCAGATAGAACTCAACTGCGGATGACAGTAGCCTCTGGAGATCCTACGCTAACTTTTGAGTAAGTTATTTAATAAGTTTGGCATCAAAAGAAGCCTTGCTATTGAATATATGGTCAGTACCCTTGTGATTGGTACTAAAGAACATTGTACCCATTTATTTATAGGTTGAAGGACTTTGTTAAAGAACTTTTAGTCAACATTCCCCTAGCTGCCCAACCTCAAATGCCGATGCCTCCGCAACCTCAGCCCACGAGTCCACCTCCACCAACAGATCCTGGTGCTTTACTTGCTGGCTTGCTTTGAATGAGTGATATGTCATGTGTTTGAAATTGAGATATTGTCCCCGAGGATACTTGTAAAAATTGATTATACAGATGACCATGATGAGGGGGGTTTAGGGCTCATGAGCAACAGATGCAAGGGCTGGATGATAAAATCTGAACGGCTTAGTAGTACTTCTTGGAGGTCAAGGTTTTGAGATTCTTTTTCAATCTTTCATAATCATAGTGCCTTAAGTTTTTTTTTTGGATGGGGTGTCAATTATTTCTGGGCTTTTTCTTGATTTTCCCCTCCGTCACTGGCCAGGTTTTATAACCTGCAGTGGTTTCTGTAATGTTACAATAGCAGGATATGAAATTTGTAAAGGGAACGGGACCAATTGTAACTATTGCTTTGTTTGTCAATCCATGTGTATTGTTTAGCTATTATTATGTAAAAACCTAATTGTGCAGTAATTAATTTTGATCCAACTTCCTTTTCTCACTTGTGTATGTGTGTTTTATCCGTTGCTACAATTTTCCCTCACTCGAGTGAGAAAAAGTGAGCCAAAAGAGTTTTAGTATAGCTGGAAAAATTATCGGATATGTATGTTAGTCTAGCTGTACAAAATGTATATTCTTATCGGATGTGCGTTTCAAGTATGACAACTTTTAAAAGTTTGGTGACCACTTTTGGAATAAACACGCAAATTGAAACTTATTCTTGCCCTAAGGTTGGGCTTAGATGTTGAAATAGTGCGAAGTTGGACATGTTAGTGTTGATTTTTTAAAAAGTGAACTGGAGTGAATTTTGAAACGATAGTGATTACTCCTGAAATTCACTCATTAATTATGAGGATCATTGAAGTGTGCTTTGTATTTATACTATATTAAATATGATTTATGTTTTCTTCGATTCATATATTTTGAGTGTTTCTCCGATTTAAGTCGGGAAGGTGGTGTTGAGCGGTGGTGGTTCGCTAGTGATGCCGGTAGGAAGTGGTCGTGAGCAGCACAATGGTGGGTTGTTTTGTGAGCAATGCCGATGGGAGGTAGTCGTGAGCGACGTTCGTTGGGGTGGTCGTGAGCGATGTCAACGGGGTAGGATTTTCTTGCGACGAGAGATGTAGGTGGTCGTGAGCAAGGTGGTAATGGGATGACGTTGATGTCGGCATAGGGAAGGGCTAGGGAGGAGAGTGGTGCTGGTGGTGGAAAGGGGATGGGGCTAGGTCTGTGGAGAGAGGTT
Organism: Rubia tinctorum; assembly: GCA_032355605.1. Lineage (NCBI taxonomy): Eukaryota > Viridiplantae > Streptophyta > Magnoliopsida > Gentianales > Rubiaceae > Rubia > Rubia tinctorum. Next base: position 10,245,982 of record JAULKM010000007.1, read on the forward strand.
TTTGGGTTTGGGGTTAGGGATGGGCTGGAAAGAGGCTGGGAGAGAGGAGGTTTTTGGCGAGATGGGGATGACAAGGAGTATAAGGATGATGGGGCGGGGGTGATGACTGTGGAGGGTGTTTTCTGGCGGTTTTTCGATGGATGGTCGGCGATGGTAAGGGGAGAAATTGTGGAATTGTTTGTTATTTAAAAAAATTGAATTAGTATTATATGTATGTATACGTATTCAGGGCGTAAACATGTACTCCTTCAGTCCCAAGATTATTGATCTATTTACTTTTTCAAAATCAAACTTGGTAAACTTTTACCCTAAATATAAATTAATATATGTATAATAAAAATATCATGTAAAATATTGTTAGATTCATTTTAACTTCTATTTTTAAATATCAATTTTTTTATGCCGAAATAATATAGAAGCTTTGGGTATTGCTTTTATATCGTTCCAACGAACTAACATCAAATTTTAAAATGCTAGCTAACTAGTTTATAGCATGTAGCAACGGAAACAATACTTATGTTTAATTTTTTTTATTGCTTTTTCCCCTATGTCACCGATTATACCCCATATATATGGTTACCATAATCGGAATCTTATTAAGAATGTGAGTATATGGATTAGAGAGGATGAACATGGAACTATTATCTTAATGATGGATGTTAATATGCTATCTTTAACACATTTGATACCCATTTAATTGAGTTTTGTTGATGATTAGCTAGTATGTTAGATGTTTTACCGAATTGGGGGTTAGAATCACCTTGTGTTGTTAATCACCCCAATTTCTCTATTTTGTAAGCATTTAGTTGTCTAGTGTGTCTGCCTCTATGACTGGTTCATTATTAGGATATTTTGTGCTTATTGGAGATTAATCATCGGAGAAGGCCATTCGGAAGAATGGTGGTAACTTGAAAGAATATTCGTGAGGATGGTATTAGAATGAGAGCATTTATCTAGTGGTAGAAGATTGCTTTAATTAAAAGAGAAGAAGAGAAGAGAAGAAGCAAATATGAAGCAAATGGCATGGATAGTGCCACACAACACAAACCGTGTTTTTCACGAGCCACAACTTGAAGATTCAAGGCTTAGAAAATGGAACGTGCAAATTTGTACTGTCCGTATTTCAGAAGTCTCGAAGGTCTAATTTCCAGCTCCAGGGAATGGGCCGTGCATATTAGCATAGATCGTACCTGGGACTTTGGCATATGCAATATTTCTTGGCATGGTTTGTGCCATGGGTTAACTAGGGTTTTCTATGGCTGAATTTTACTTTCTCTTTCTTCCCACATAGTATACACCTCCATCAATCACGCGAAGTCCAAAAAAAGGATAGCATCTCGAGCCCAGCAAACTAGAAAAGCGAACAACTTGTTTAGTGAAGAACGAATCTCGCGGGGTTTCCCTTAACCAAGCGAAACTCGAGGCCAAAATAGCACCTCACATCTATCGATCCAAATAAGAGAACTTGAGTAAAAGGATGATTATCACCCACAATCATCCAAACAAAGCCACGACTGTTAAACACATGGACCACGATGAGCTAGGATCACAGTGTTCACCAACTATAAATAGATGATCTGAATGACAAGACTAATAAGGGCATTTTCCCTGATACTATTAATACACTGATTATCTACTAACTTAGGCATCAGAGGTTATTCTGCAGGTGTTATGAAGCTAGCATGAACATTGCGCCAATTCCAGTTATTATGGTGGTTCGGACGGAATCCCCCGCATCAGTTGCGCTATATGTGGGGAGGAGGCCATGTTTCATGCCCAAAGAGGAAAAATAATAAGCTCAAGAGCAGCTAGGTGTGTTAACAAGAAAGAATATGATGAATAACCATAGTTAACAGATGACAGTTGGCCAACATAATACACTAGGTCGATGAAGCCAACTACAATACAAGCTTGAAAATATTGACAAGGAAAAACTGGAAAGCCTCAAACAGGGGGGATTTGATGGAAATAACAAAGCGAACCAGTTATAGGACTGCCCATAAATAAAAAAAAATAACGTTGACAAAGCTAGCCATAGGACAAACTGGAAAGCCTCGACCAAGCGGGATAAAGCAACGAAGTGAACCAGGTTTAGTCACATAATATTAATACATCTCAACATTACATCGTCATAACTAAGGTACATTTACATTCAGGTATGCAAGATACACCTCGCACAATATAGAATTTCATTCATATAATACTTAGAGAAAATAATTCTATACAGAAGAACATGAATTCAAGGAATTAGAATTTTCACATGACATACAATATGAGCTTAACATAATCCAAGAGGTTTATCATGGTAGAAATCTATCTCCACACTAGAAAACGTAGACTTCGTGTAGAAATAGACATAGGACTACTATATAACAATAGTCATACATTAAACCAAAATTGGTAAAAAAAATGTACAGTGTAAAGGATCTCACAAAAAAGGATTTAAAATGAAGAATATACAACCCGATTAAGATCAAAACCTTTAAAAAAAAAATACAACTTGGTAATATCTAGAAACTTTGAAAGATGCGGAATACAATCCAATCATGATATACACACATATAAACACCAAATATGCCATACATAGCCTTTTAATAAATGGGAGGATAGATTTTATCCCCCATTCTTGTTTACAATAGTGCCCATAGGAACACCACTATAATAACAGTTGGACGAAATAAGTGCAGCAATCACAAGATTGCTATACTCAAAATGTTGAACAAATTTAAAAGAAGTACATGCGGCTACTTAGGTTAGAACCACCGCATGCACTATACGTCTCCTACTCCCAACGGTTATTTAGTGGAGCTAGGTGACAAAACCTACATTAGTTCTTCTTTGTGCCCGTTCAATGAGTTTCTGAGATGAGGTCATAGAACCACCATCGTCATCCTCTTCACATTCGCTAATCCCACTTGACGATCCTGTCAAAAGATAACAAATCTAAATAATTAAAACTTTCAACATAGAAACAGTAACTATACATAATTTACAATACCACCTAAACACATCTCACCAAGATTATGTAGATCCTTCATCCAAGCTTGATAAAGTACCCAACCATAACTACAAACAAAACCACACTCTGGATAAATATGCATTGCAACAAAAAAACTCATGAAAACACTCTATCAAAATACCTATCATCGTGCATTTAAAAGTGTTGGGATAGAAGTCCTTATATAGGCACAACAAGCTTAGGGAATCAAATAATTATTAAAGAACCCTCACGATCCCTGAAAAACCAGCTAGCAGAAAAAAGTGGTTTAGGAAAACAAAATGACTTATTTAATAAAAATCAACATAAATGAGGCATCCTTATCTGCATATACGGCCCACTAAAATCTCAAAAACACCTAGGAGGGAAGTTATAACCTCGCTTAAACACTTGGGAACTAACCAGCTTGAGGGCGTTGCACACTTCTACCCTCGAACCCTATATATTTGCAAAAAACTTTTTTTTTATAAACAAAGCATATACGACAGAAACGTGTAATGGAAACCAATATGCTTAAGCAACAATGTAATTGGTCACAGTTTCGCATATGCCTGGAACACCACCAACCAGCGACACAAGTGACCAACCATTAACACTACATCGTGAACACAATGAAACGTGTCCCGATATTTGCTATTTTACAAACATAAAAAAACACTTTTATACAACAATAAAACAAAAAAAAACAAAATACTATCTAATCAACGAAATTTCACAAAATAAGAGGCCTCACAATCGGCCTCCTAAAACCAACGTCCCAAAACAAAAACTTCCATCCTAAACTTCATTCTAAACTCCAATTATAAACTTTCTTCTATACACCTGAGCACCCAACACTATCAGAAACTACCCTTACCAACTCCTGTAGGTATACTAGTATGACCATACATCTCTGAATCCAAAGGTGTTGTTCCTTTTAGTAACTCCGCTATCATATCCCTGGAAGCTTCTTTTGACACAAATTTCTAAGCATTAACCTTATCTTCTGTAAATTTTTCATGCTTATTTTTTAAGCTCCTTCAATGTTGGCAATCAAGACAAATTCTCGAAATTAGTCAGCATTGGAAATATATTCTTATCGTCAGCAATCATTTCAAGATGATTACCATATACGATATCCTCAACACACTTAATGCATTGATCTAGAGTATGAATATCATTGAGTCCTTCTGTCTCTGCCCCAGGGTTTTGCTCTCGCAACTCTTCCTATCCCGAAAGCGTTTCAATTCACGATTTCAGATAAATTCAAAGTAATTATAAAAACCTCATGATTTCAATAACTTATTTTCTAGAGCATTAGCGTACTTTGGATCAGCATAACCCCCATTTCGCAGCTCAGAAACTTGGCCCATCAGAATTTTATTCACCTTGTCTTTTTCCTTCATGGTCACTTCAAAAAACATTTGATACTTCTCTTCAGTCATCTTCAATTTTTCTTGCATATGAGTCATTTTTGTTCCATATATTTTTATCACTCACTCAGCTATAGTTTAATTTTAATCATTAACTAATAAACCATAATATGCATCCATCAAGGTTGAGTAGAATTGGTCATGAACATGCACCAATCAAGATGGAACATCCTTCATAATTGCAATAAACTGGTTGATTCCCCCACTACCAAAATGAGACATAAGCTTAGCTGAGCTGGTGGCACATAAAGAATAACCTTAGACTTCTTACGAGAAAGATGCCCTAACAGAGCTTTTTCCTCCTTCCCCCTTTTCCATTTTTATCTGATTTAGACCCAACCATAGATAATGTCATCCCTATATGACATACAAAAGAAAAAGAAATGTACAAAAAACTTAAGTGATCAATCATAAAAAAATTCACCACAAGAACAACCTTGCTTTGTATGAGGATGATTAATCTTCACAGCAAGGCGTAACATTTCCATAACTAGCTGACTCTCATTAGTCAAACTTCCTACCTTAGGCCGAGATTCAATAATCACATCATGATTCCAAAAAGAAACGAGCTACTTTCTACTTCCTTAATAAAGAAATATCATTTTTTCCCCAAAGGACCACAATTACTAGGGAAATTTTCCATAGGCTGTACATTAGGAATTGTAGGGTAAAACATATATACACATGTGGAACAGGCACTACACAACTTATGAAACTTAAGAAAATCCTCAGTTTCTATATTCATGCTAGCATCCTTGCATAATTCATGTATCCAAATTATACAGCTAAACATCATGGATGCAGTTGAGCAAGAGCCACATTATATCTAAGTAGAAAAAGTTAAATAAAATCAAGGACATGTAATAACAACCGATACAGGACATGAAGCTCATAAACACTAAAAATCCTAGAGGATTCCAAACTCTCTCCCCTACCTTGGGCAACCTAAAAAATAATAATATTCTAGAAACCATGACAAAGAGGTACTATTTATGACACTGTCCTTCATATCTTTATTTTCAGCCACACACTCGTCCATGGAACTGACATCAATGCCACGTGCCTCCCTGTCATTACCCGTACAATATCGGGTTGCGGAGGAAGCCGACTCCGATCGAACAACAACCATATTTGAATAATGGAATACAATAGAAGAAAGTACCTTAGAAACCAAAGTCTTTAAGATGAACTAGTTCAAAAACCCCCAGCTACAACGGTATTACTTTAGGTACGCCCCACAAAATCGCATTAGGTACTTTTTATAATCTTCACATCAGAAATCATGCCTCAAAAAGTGCACCTTTTCAACTTGGGTAAAATACACAAGTCAGTTAATAAAAGAAATTTTCAGTCATTAAATATGCCCGTAATGATTACTTACCAATACGAATAAATAAATTATGGAAAATTCTATCGTTACGAAACAAACACCTTAACATGCGAAGCTCCACGGTGCTTCGCGATTAGTGTATTTTTATTTACATATGACTTACTCATAAAAAACTAAAACTACTCTCCCATGGAATTTCGCAGCTGGGGGGCTTATGGTATACACCTCCCTCAATCACGCAAAGTCCAAAAAAATGATAGCAACTCGAGCCTAGTGAACTAGAAAATCAAACCGCTTGCTTAGTGAAGAACGAATCTCGCCAGGTCTCCCTTAACTAAGCGAAGACCGAGGCCACAATAAAACCTTGCATCTATCGAGCCAAATAAGAGAATGTGAGTAAAAGGATGATTATCACCCACGATCATCCAAATGAGACCACGATTGAGAAACACATGGACCACGATTAGCGAGGATCGTGGTGATCACCAGCTATAAATAGATGATCTGAATGACAAGTAATGTAAGGGCATTTTACCAAATACTATTTATACATTGATCATACACTAACTTGGTCATCATAGGAAGATCCCAGGGACTCCCTGGGACCTTGAATAGCAGGTGTCGTTAAGCTAACTTGGAGCATTATACTGATTCCAGATATTATGGTGGTCCGGAAGGAATCCCCCACATCACCACCTTTAAAGGCACTCCTTTATCCAATGGATAAGGAGGAATAATTTGGGAAAAACTCGGTTATTACTGGGTGTTGATTAAAACAACATATTTAACTATCATTTATTAACCTTTTGTTTTGTGGGTCTATTTTGCGAGTGTCACTTTCCTCTGAAATATTCGGTGAACGATAAGGGTGACTATGCATTGTAAGAGATAAATTAACCTTTATAAGGTTGTGTGTTTTTGAAGTATGGTGAACGAAGGTGAAGGTGGTGATAACATAGTAACCTTTAATGATACAGTTACCTTGAGAGAGCGTCATTCGTAGTGAATGATTGCTAGGTTAGGATACCTTGTGCCGATGATAAGTTGTTGGACACTCTTTTTGGATTTTTAGTGTGTATGAATATCATCTGTTGTAGGGCCTAAACTTGCCCATCCCAGATGACACCATGGGCTTGTTGAAGGCTTATAGGGTTTCTCTTGCCCAATTTCATTTTCAGGGATGTGTGTGGGGGGGTGTTTAGTCAGGTGTGTCTTAAGGTCCAGAAGAGGTTTTCGTTGGGGTTGTTTTCACCACTTTGTTGTGTGATGTTCATCAGGTTCGCAAATGTCTAGTAAACTTTTACTCCTGATAGAACCTTCCCATGAACTGATCTGCGTTTAACACTCCAGCCTCGACTGTACCGCTTATTAGAAAGTATTGGGTTGAGTCTGGCTGTGTTACCAAGAGCCCAACTAAATTCGAACCTCTCAAATGTGAAGAATCAAGCAATACAATTATACGGTAGCGTGATGCAAAGTGTAACCTCAAAACTTAAAATAACTATTACATCATAAATTTACAATCCAATGGATTTTTTTGGTTTGCTATCCTTCTTGAATAAAATCTAAAGTTTAATGGCTAAAGGTTTATACAATTATTTTAGATTTTAACTCAAAAGAAGTGAAAGCTTCAATTAGATAGCTTTCGTTCACTCTCACACGACCAATGTACCTGTTGAGTTTATTTAAACTAGGGTGAGCTCCTTTGCTCGGTGAGGTTCATCGTAAATAATTACCAAGTCAAATTTAATGATAACATAATTACAAGTAATCACGTAAATCCTAACACATAATAAAAGGATACGAGCGGTCATACCAAGTCCTAGTCAAGGGGCCAAAAATATTTTACTTTCAAGATTGCCCGGAGGCCAAGTGTTCAGGAACTTTTCTTGCCAGCCACACCCCACACATGTTCACTTACGAGCTCGTATCAGGTAACAAATGGTAATGCTGGCTTACCGAACATCGCGTGCAGGCAATCTAGTCAAACGGTCCGGCACTTGCGTCCCTGGCAATTTCGAACGAGCTACAATCACGCCAGGGACCCCAAATTTATCAAGAGCAAGTTCAATTCAAGTAGGAAAGAGCGAGAAATCACATAGATACAACAAGATAAAGTACAAGAAGGTCATACACGTAAACCAATCAAGTTGAGTTTGATGCGATAAAGTACACATCATCCTCTTCATATCAAGTTTAAATTAAAATAGACAATATAACATGTGACTTATCATGCATGACATAATTTATTAAACAATCATATTCATAGAAAAAAATCATACATAACATGCTAATATTTTGTTAGAATCAATTTATGCAAGCGATGAAACACTCACTTTAGTTTGGCTCAAAATCCCCGTGATTTAGTTTGAATGCCTTGGGTGTGTTCACTTTTGTTAACGTAGTACACTTATTAGAATTAAAATTACATTTAAACATCGCTTTCATTTTAATATCTTATTTCTTGATTTCATTTCATTAGTATTATATAGTATCAAAGGCACGTGTTGAATTTTTAAATAGAGGTCTTCCTCTTTCTAAACACTTCTCTAAATTTAATGATGTTATAATCCATGAAATTGATAGGTAGTGTAATTGAGTTTTGTATGATATATATATATATATATATATATATATATATATAAATAGATATGGCGATGAAATGTATATTTATAAATTATTTTCTTTAATGCATAAGACCATTCTTCATTTGCTTTGTTCAAATTTGAAAAGAAAACAATAATAATTTTGGTTTTGATTATACATATACGTTCAAATATTCTTGAATCTTGAATTGTGAATGTAGCAATACAAAATTTATCTAAATGAAGAAAATGTATGTATACTTAATTTATACTTATACCTAAAGGATGTAAACTAAAACTAAGAGTTGTATTCCCTTGGATTAATAACTACAGTGTTAATGTCCAACAAATTTAATAGTAAGACAATGAATCATTTTCATATATATTTTAAAACTTTAATCCAATTTTAAGATGTATTTTCCTGTTATCATTATTAGATTCATCTTGTGCTATAATTATTGAGGGATGATAATGTATAAATTTTATTTTCAATTATAAATTATTATTTTTGCATGTTATAAATTTTGACAACAAATAATAATATGTTGATTTCACCCTAATCTATGGATGTACTTTTATAATATATTTTTCTATTGTTAAAACCGCTTTCAATGTCAAGATTTCTTGGCAATAAATGAAAAAATCATAAATATTGTCTTATAATAGGGATGTATTTTTATAAAACTTTATTTTCAATAATATTTTTGAACAAAATGATCTTGCATGTCATTTTGTATATATATATATATATATATTATAATTATTTTATGTAAAATATTATTTGTAAAACTTTAAATTTGATTGAAATGTTCTCACATGTTATAAATTGTTACCAATAGATTCATCTTGCTTCTAGACAATTCATACACACATATATACATTATATTCTAAAGTCTTGTTTCCCCTAAAATATTGTTTTTAATATTAAATGTGTTTAGAATGATCTTTCATGTAACTTTTTGTAAGATTAGTTTATTTTATTTATATAAAATATTATTTATATTTTAAAATTATATTGGAATGTTCTTTCATGTTTTGAATTCTTGACAATAGAGACATTATTATATATATTATTATCAATATTATAATCATATTTCATGTCGTAAATTCTTGAATGTAAATATAAAATTTTCTAGTATCTTAACTTTAATGTTATAATTTGCTCTTAAACTCTTGAATATAAATGACCATGACACATAAAATTTTATCTATATATATATATATATCTAGTTTTCTCGATTATTCTAATATTTAATTTGGTCAGGATTGTTTGCATGTCACATTTTATGTTGGAAAACCTTAAATTCGATATGAAAAATTAGGATTGTATTGCATATAACATTTTAAGTTAGAAAATGTTAAACTTAGATCTATTCATAGATGGTGATTTTTCAAACATGCATGTATCTCTTGAGTTCTATGGTATCAAAAAATTACTTGTAAATAATAGTTTCCTTTGGATGTACTCTTCATCTTCCAAAATGATTCCACAAGATCCTATCATACTTTCTTTACCTACAATTTAAGATATACACTTTTAGAATCATTAAGAAGATACAAATTAAATAGAATAAAAGTTCTACTACTATCCCTTGATTTTAACTCCTTGGTATTTTGAAATGACCTTTAAGGATGATTTTGATTAATATTGTACTTTATTGAGAAAGATGGTATAAGTTGGTTGCAATGAGTGTTGTGGAGATTAGGATGTTGTGGAATGGAAGATTTTGGGAAACCATGATTATTTTGTGAGGGAGATGGTGAGATGTGGGAGATCTTGAAAATGAGAATGAAATGTGGAAGAGATGGTTGAAGTTGATAGTGTTTGAAGGACATGGATGAAGATTGAAAATCATGGATGTGGGTGGTAGTATTTTTTTTTGTTTTGATGGAGTATGTAGTGTGTGGAATCTATATAAATGATACTACCCCATGGATGTATACTAAAATGGAATGTAGTAGAATTGAAAAATGAATGAGTAATTGTGGGTGTGTGGTTCATCAAATATATATAGGGTGTTGATATATCTCGCCCTGTATTTTACCAGTTACGCCCTGAATACGTATCTATACGTGTATTATTTATTGTTTTCCTTTTATTTCTCCCCCCATATTTACTTCCCTCAAACCTATTAATCTCCATTCAAATCTTCTAACCTAAACATTTCTCCCCCTTTCTCCACTCCACCCGGTTCCCTCTCAGCCAACGCCGCCCGCCGCTCGCCGCCCTCTGCCCGCCTCGACCGGATGGGTCAGCGGGTTGGGGGAGAGATGGGCAGAGAACGGTGGTCAGACGGGTGGAGGAGGTTGGATGGATAATGAGAGGCAGAGGCGGAGGCGTCGCCGGTGAGGGGAGGCCGGGCCGGTGATGGGTGTGTGGTTGGAGCCGGCCTAGCGGAGGGAGGCAGCGCTGGTGGTGAGAGGCAGCGCCGGTGACGGTGACGGGTGGCGCCGCCGGCGAGTGGTGGGGGAATAGGGGTAGGGTTTTTTGTGGGAAATGAAATTAAAGGGAAAGTAAAATGTAATTTTTATTTAAATTAAAATTAAATCTAAATGAAAGGTGAATGAAATTGAAATTGTATTGAATTTTAAATTGTAAGGAGAAATGAAATTAAAATGTCAAATGAAATTAATGAAATTTGAAATTAGTTGAAGGAATTTTTTGATATTTGAAATGGAATTAAAATGCAATGAAATAAATGCTTGGAATAGGGTTTTTTAAACTTGAATTAAAATTAAATTGAAATGGGTGGGTTAATGAAAATCTGAAATGAGACATTTTTTACACTATGGATAAGATTTGATTGGAAAAATAACTTAATGTTGAAATATAAAATATGTGAAGCAAATAATAGCGAAAATACAATCTTGAAAATGAAGGCGTAATTCTCAGAAGTAATTTGAAATATAGTTTCTGGATAAAAAAGTCAGTGCAAAATTTGATAGTTGTCTCATTTAAATAGTATTTAGTGTGGTTGGTAATTTGAGTAAAAAATGATTTACGGCGATAATTGGATGTTTAAAATTGTTTGTAATGAAATCTTGGTATGTAAAATTTGATGAAAGTACTAGGTAATTAATATTTATTTCATCCGTAACAGAAATAATTGGTTCATTGCATAGATTATGTTGAATGTTTGTTTTGAATTTGTTCTACGTGTATACTATTTGAACATACGTAATTGAATATGTAATATATTATTTTGAACAGTACACATTTTATTTATTAATGTTATACATATTTCTCTTATAATTACGTCATTGTTAGGAACTAATTATGTTATTATGTTCCATTTTGCAGATGAGCGCCGACGGCCGACCCATTCACAAAGGTCACAATATACATGAAAGGGGTGTCACTTTGTCTTCCAGGCAGGGCCGAAGTGGTGCGTACGTCCATGATCAGTTGCCCGTAAATGACCAAGATCACGAGGTACCTCTTGAGCCACCTGTTTCAAGATCCACTGCACATTTTGATCATATGGACACCTGGGATGGTCCGGATTTGAACCTTCTCATTGACGGTGGAGGGGATTCATTCTGTGTCGAAGGGAACTGGCAGTCAATGTTTCTGGTGGGCGGCGGAAGAGGCGGGCGGCGGCGGGGGGAACGGAATCTGGTGGAGTGGAGAGGGGGAGGAAATGTTTAAGTAAGGAGATTTTGAATGGAGAATGGTTAAAGGTAAGTAAATATGGGGGGAGAAACAAACAAAAACAAAAGGGAAAAAATAAATAATACAAGTACAGATACGTTTTCAGGGCATAACTGGTAAAATACAGGGCGAGATATAGCAACACCCAAAAAAAGCAAAGAATAGACCGGTTGTCAGCTTTGTGTAAGAAAGTGGCAGCTTTGTGTAAGAAAACAAAGAATGGAGCGGTTTCAATTTTGAGAAATGGAAGGACGATCTCAATTAATTGAGACCACATTGAAACTCCCACTATGGTGGTTTGTTGTTTCAGTGTAGATTCAAATTGAAACCACTTTGAAACCCCCACTATACATGCTCTGAATTCGAAAATACTCACTTTACTTTAATTTATTGTCCTTTTGTTCTAGATTTGTAGTCCCTCCGTCCCAGTTTAAATTGAACATCCATCATTATCACGCTATTCAATAAACATGTTAGACCGTTAATATGAGTATAATGACGGCAAATAAAAAGTTGATAATTGAAAATGATTTGTTACGACGAATTCAATAATATCACGTATGATAAATTGTTGCTTTTTAAAGGTAGGATGAAATATGTATACTTTCAACCTTTGATTGAAATGCTAGATAAGAGAATAAATAACTGGAAAAACATTTGGCCCTCTTCTGGGGGTAAGATTGTTCTCATAAACTCATGTTTATACTCTTTGGCTCAGCATTACTGGGTTGTTATGAAACCAACAGTGCACATCATTAGGCTCATTAAAATCAGACTTTCAAAATTCTTCTGGGGGTCTAATGATTTAAAGAAAAAAATGGTGTGGAAAAAGTGGGGAGATATGTGTTATCCAGTGGTTGAAAATGGCCTGGGATTTAGATGCATTCAAACCATAATCAAGTCCTTTTCTGTTAAGCTTTGGTGGAAATTTCAGGTTGCAAGAGCACCGTGGACCTCTTTCATTGCCTCCCTGCCAAATACAGCAAAATCATCTCAGAACTGGAAAAGAATCTGCCATGTTAATGCTTTTGCTGAACAGCTTACCAGGGTCATACATGGAACAGGGAAGTGCAGTTTCTGGAATTCAAATTGGACAGACAGAGGCTCCCTTATAGACCTCATAGATCATGAACTAACTGATATCCCACTTGATTGCACAGTGGCTAAAAATAAATATGAATTCATGTCTGGTTTGAGAGAACTCATTGATCTTCCTTTGTCTGAATTTTTACAGGATGCACAAACACGTGATCACAAGGATGACAGGCTTATTTGGAAACCAGAAACTAAAGGATCCTTCACCTTCAGATCAGCCTACAACTCTCTCAGGGATAAAAGGGGTACCTCTTTTTCACTTCAAGCAATATGGAACAAAAGAATACCATTAAAGGTTTCAGTATTCACGTGGAAAATCATGAACTCCCTGTTACCTTTTGATAATATTCTCTCTCATTTCGGATTTCAGATACCTTCTAAATGTCCTTTCTGCTATAATATTGATTCTCTTGATTATTTCATGAATGAATGTGCTCTGGCTGGTGAGGTTTGGCAGGGTGTGGGTTATTTTTTAGGGATCCAGACCCCATTTTTCATTTCTATTTGGGATAGAATCTCATACTTTCTTACAAAAACTGGTTTCACTCCAATTCACTCCCAACTAATACACAATAGTGTTTCAATCTCAATTTGGAATCTGTGGAAGGCAAGAAATAAGTTTCTATTTGATAATCAAAGGCCTAATGTTCTTCTCTTACTCGGAGATATTAAATGCATGATCTATGATTCATATGCTGCTAAACCACTGTATATTTCACATAAGTATGACATTGAGCTTTCATCTGCTGGTTATTTCCATTTATGGTTGAAACCAGCAAAACCAAACATTGTAGGAGTTAAATGGACAAAGCCTATGCATGGAATTAAATGTAATGTTGATGCCTCTTGGAACATCAATACAAAAGAATCAGGATTAGGATTAGGATTAGCATTTAGAGATAACGAAGGATCTCTTCTATTTGTTATATGTCAATATATAGTAGCAGATTTTCCTACACATGCTGAAATGCCTGCTCTTCATCTGGGAGTGAATATGGCTCACATTTACTTTCCAAACATTTGCTTTGAATCTGATTGCCTGCAAATGGTAAGTATGGTCAGAAATCCAGTTATTGCGCACTGGAAGTTATTTGAAATGGCTGATAGCATTAATAGGAAACTGGGATCTT
>JAULKM010000007.1:10279491-10309753 GCA_032355605.1 Rubia tinctorum
AATGGGCTCGATGCTTATTGCCACTTGTGAGAGATAAAAAAGTTCGCATTGATGGATGTTGTAAATCTGCCCCTCCTGTGCTGGGAATTATGGACACTATTAACTTGTTTGTCAGGTAACTATCTGTTGATTGGATTATGTGCCTACTGGGTTAGAGTGTTTTTTATTCTGTGTCACTGGGAAGGGAGTGTTAAGCACTTATTTTTGCTAATTTTGCAATATGTACAGTGTATATATAAACAGCTCCATGTTCAAGAAGACTCATCAAACCTCACTCAAAGCAGCCTCAAGTGATGAGTCTGTTGTTCATCCCCTTCCAACTCTTTTCCAGTTGCTTGGCCTTTCTCCTTTTAAGAGAGTAAGCCTTTTTTTCTTCTTTCCTTTTCTTTTTTCGTCTTTGAAAGCTCTTGGATGGCCTAAGGCATGGTTCTTTATCACCCATAGATGATGATATGTGTATATACTTCAGTCACTTGTTGATTTCAGTTTATTTACTATCAAATATAAAAGATAGGACCAAAAGTAATTAGTTAATGAGGTTTCTCAACTGTGGTATTGCTTGTCTCTCTTAGGCCCAATTCACTCCAGGGGATTTGTACACAAAGAAGCGTCCATTGAATAATGAGGTATGTTTAAGTTCGAAAGGCTGTTAAATTTCTCTTGAAACTGCTGAATTTTTGCCTGAACAGAACAAGTCGGATCTTCTTGCATCGTCGGTGCATAGTAGTAAGCTCAAAAGTTCTTTGCCTTCGGAAGGAAATAAAGGGGAAAATGAGGAAACGATCTCTGACAGTGATCTTGACAACATTGTCGGTGTAGTGAATATTTCGGACTTAGAGGTACTCACATGCCTGTTCTCTCTCTCTCTCTCTCTGTGTGTGTGTGTGTGTGTGTGTACAAGCATTCTAATTGATCATTTTCAGGAAATGGAACCACCTAGCTCTCTTCTATGTGAACTTCGACCATACCAAAAGCAAGCTCTTTACTGGATGATTCAGCTAGAGAGAAATGACCCCATGGATGAAGCGGCATCAACTCTGCACCCATGTTGGGATGCCTACAGACTAGCTGACGAGTAAGTTCAGTTCTCTCTGTTGGCTAGCAGAGTGGTTAAATTTATTAGTTGTATGGTATGACTCATTGTTGTAGTTGGGTTTATCAATTGCTAGGAGGGGGCTTGTTATATACGTGAATGCTTGCTCTGGCGACGCGGCGATAGAATTTCCAAGTACCCTTGAAATGGCTAGAGGAGGAGTATGATTCTCATTCTCATTATAAATTAACATGTTCACCTCTTCTTGTTTAGACATTTTTTTGTTGTTTATTAAAGAAATTTTGTAGATCTTGGCAGATGCTATGGGACTTGGGAAAACTATAATGACTATATCTCTTCTTCTTACCCATTCTGAGAGAGGTGGTTCATTAGGAACACAGCATAAAAGCCAGTGGTCAAGTAAAAATGATGAAGCTACAATTATTTCCGATAGCTTTTCTTCTCCAAAGAAAGCAACAAAGTTTTCTGGTTTTGACAAACTTTTGAAGCGAACCAACTCCCTCACAAGTGGTGGAAATCTGATTGTATGTCCAATGACACTTATTGGTCAGTGGAAGGTATGCTGATTGCATCCTAGTTAATGCTTGATGAGTTCAGTGGTGACAAAGAAGTTACCATTTAGCTATGCCTCTGCTAGTTTGCACTGCCTCATATCTGAAGTTGAATGATTATGTTTATAGGCAGAGATTGAAGCCCATGTACAACCGGGGACTTTATCAATATATGTCCACTATGGGCAGGGCAGATCAAGGGATTCAAATGTTCTTGGACAAAGTGATGTTGTGCTTACAACTTATGGAGTTTTATCCTCAGAATTTTCGACAGAGGTACGATAAATAATTTTGATTTTACTACTTCCTAATGATCCTTGCGATGGGTTCAAGGCATATGACCTTAGGAATTCTCTCTCCCATCATTATCTTTTGTTGTGCAACACTTTTATGGGTACGATTCATTTGAGCTCTTTGGGTGTGGAGGGCCAGCATACAGCTACTGTTTGTTCTTGTCTGATGGGCTATTAGCCTATTATTTAATTTTGTAGAATGCTGAGAGCAATGGGGGACTGTTCTCTGTGAGATGGTTTCGAGTGGTGCTTGATGAAGGTCACACTATAAAGTCTTCAAAGAGTCAAACATCCATGGCTGCAGCTGCACTTGTTGCTGACCGTCGATGGTGCCTTACAGGCACACCTATCCAGGTATATTTGATGATCTTAAGGCTGACATATACTTTTTATGTTTCAAAGAAATAAATGATGCACTTGAGAGTGAAGAATCTGAGTGTAACACGCAAGTATTATGACCATTGGAGTTTAACTTTTTGTGCAATAAAGCATCAAATGTTGAGAGTTGTCTTCTGAGTGTCGAGTCTCATAAGTAAAGCTAATTAGGATGGTATATGAAACTATAAATATTTTAGAATTCAGATTCATAATTTTGTTATCATACAGATTACTTATTCATCCTGACATGAGCTGTTGCTTTTACAGAACAGCCTGGAAGATCTTTACAGTCTTCTTCGCTTTTTGAGGGTTGAACCGTGGGCAAGCTGGGCATGGTAAACCTTAGTTTTTAATCCTCTTTGATGCTTAGGTTTCTCCTGAAGTTGTTTTATGTCTAATTTACTTTTTCTGGATGCAATCAGAATTTAACAATGATTTCCTTTTTATAATCTAGCTTATGATTGATGTGAATATGTTTAGAGCTGGAACTTTTTTGTTATTTCATACCAGCAATTAATTAGGCTTTATGAACACAATCTGCATTATGTGCAGATTGTCTCAAGTTTATGACTTTTGTTGTATACTTGATACATCTTGTTTGATATAGGTGGAATAAATTTGTTCAAAAACCTTTTGAGGAGGGTGATGAGAGGGGTTTGAAGTTGGTACAATCAGTTCTAAAGCCAATCATGTTGAGAAGAACCAAATCGAGCAATGATAAAGATGGGAGCTGGATTGTCGGTGCATAAGTTATTAAGCTGGGTTGTGCTGTTTTTGCACTTGCTTCGTTACTAAGTGTGTATTTGAAGATTGCCTCGATGTGCATATGGGTTATTGAGCTGAATCGATTTTATCACATTAATACAATAAAATATTACACAATACATTAAGAGTCATCAATGAAATATATAAAAATGTGAGTATCGCAATAAATATTATACAACATTTAAAGAATTATCAACAAAATATATTACAAAAATATATACCACAAACACCGCGCATCGTGCGGTGCCATCCTGCTAGTATATATCTACATGATAATCGTATATGGTAATTAATTGTTGGCAGTCAATTGCTGACAGTTTTATTTATTTGGTCGGTTTGGCCAGCTGTTTGTATTAAATATTTGTGTTACTTATTTGACTATGACTTTTTATACAGTGTCTGATGAATTGATTATTAATTATTTATATAGGTGTTTGATTAAAAATATTCAACACGAGTTCGATAAAAAATTACCATAACCTATTTGTTATCATCTTTAGAGTTTTAAACTTTTCCACTTATATTTATAGACAGGATAGTCGTGTGTGGTAATTAGTTGTTGGCAGTCAATTGTCGATAGTTTCATTAGTTTGGCCGGCTTTACCAATTGTTCGTTCTAGTTGTTTGAATATAACTTATTTATAAAAGTGTCCGGTAAATTGATTGTTTAATATTTATAAAAGTTCTTGATAAAATTTTAATATGGTCGGTCCATTTATGATTATTTTTAGAGTTTTTAAAATTTTAAATTATGTATGTCAACATAATAACCGTATATAGTAATTAGTTGGCAGTCAATCGAATTAATTTGGCCGATTTATCGATCGTATGCATTAGATGTTTGTGCTAGATGTTTGAATATGATTGTCAATTTGTTATTATCTGTAATCTTTCTTAAAATTTATCATTATATTTATTTACATAAATGACTACATATAGTAATTAATTGTTGGCGGATAATGGTTGGTTGTAGTTTGGCCGGGTTGACTAGTTATTTGAATTAATTAAATATTTTTGTTAGTCATTCACTTTAACTTGTTTATAAAAGTGTACTGTTATTATTTATAAACTAGTTTGATAAAAATAATGGTTGATAATAGGCAATTTCATATATAATAATATTTAATTCTTCATAAATTTATTTTATATTAGATTATATTAATTTATATCTTTAGAAAAGTTCATGATAAATAATAATATTTACTGACATATTATAAAATTGAGTCCGTCTCTTAAGAGACAGCATTTTCATAAATTATGAAAAGACCAAAGTTTAAACTGCAAATTAGAAAAAATCAAAATAAAATTTTTTGGTTGCATTAATCGGCCCGTATACTTATAACTATTGCACGTTGCATAATAAAATTTTAATATTGTAACTAAAATATTTTACCTTTCTTTAATTCTAATTCAATTCTGTTTTCTATATGGCTATGGAAAAATGGTCTTTCCCAAAACGTACTTTGACTATAAAATTTAATTATATATGCATCAATATATGGGTTGAAACTCGCAGATTTACTCATATGAGTTGTTGCATAAACATATATGGGTCAATATATGAGTTGAAACCCGTGAATTTTACCCATATGAGTTGGTATACAAACCATATGAGTTTATATATGAGTTGCAATCCGTATCTTTACCCATTTTGACCCGTGAGTTGAATAATATTTAACCCCCGGGTTGAGCAGGTTTCAACCCGACCAATGTAAACCGACCCATTTTTTGGTCCGTTATAAAATGGGTCTAAATGGGCATACCCATATCTTTTAACTACCCATTTTACTCAACTCATATTCGATCCACCCGTCCATTTGCCACCCATAATAATTATGATTAGTGATTGAGTAGTTATGCAGAATAAAATAAGGATAACTCTCAGTGTATCATATAACCATTTGAAATAAATTAGGGTACTAATTAAATGATACCAGTACTATTTTAGGATTTGTTGGAAAAAAAGTTAAATATAATTGTATTTCATAAAAATAAAGTAGAAAAGTATACTTCATTTTATTTTCAATCAATAATTTATTTGTTAGAGTTTCTGATAAAGCGGACGAATTTGTGCGAAATTGAAGACCATAGTGGAGAGTACCACGCACATAGCGCAAAAATCGAGTAACAACTTGGAAATGGTCATCAGTAGAAGCCTGAATGTACCGACTGGTCATGTTCACAACATAGGACAAATCAAGACGTGTAATAGACAAATATGAAGTGCACCAACCAAAGAACGATAAAATGTATGATTCCCGAATAGCTTACCGAAAGAGCTTGCAAGTTGTGAAAAAATCACAAAAGGAATGGAAACTGGCGCTCTATCTTACATTCCAGCATGCAATAAAATGTCCTTGGCGTATCTGGCCTGACCAAGGAATAAGCCGTCAAAAGTACGAATAACCTCCAAACCCAAAAATACTGTAGAGTGCCAATATCAGTAATCTTGAATTCTTGATTAACCTGATCATAAACTTACGAATGAGACGACCATCATTCCGAGTAAGAATAATATCATCAACATAAACCAACAAGTAGAGCTAGAGGCACCCTGAGAAAATACAAAGAGAAATGTATCCGAAAAACTGCATACAAAATCCAGGCCAATAATAAATGAACTGAAACATTGTAATCAAGCACAAGGATCTTGTTTCAAACCATAAATAGCCTTGTGTAGACGAAAAACAAAATCAGGATGCATCGGGTCTTTGTATCCAGCTGGCTGCTCCATATAAATAGGGGAGTCAAGAATACCATTTAAAATGCATTGTTAACATCAAGTTGTTGTAAAGGCCTAGTATTAGTAACAATAATAGACAAAACAGTACGAACAATAGATGCCTTCACCACGTGACTAAATATATGATCATAATCAAAATCAGGTAACTCCAAAAAATCCTGAGCAATTAACCTTGCTTTTATGCTTGTCAAGAGAGTCATCAGTCTTATATTTCAAATGATAAACCCATTTTGGACCAACAACATTTTGTATTGGAAGGACGAGGAACTAAATCACCATCCGCTGAGTGGGGAGATCATCCATCTCTGAATCCATGGCAGCAACCCATTCAGGATCCTTAACAGCCGAGCGATAACTGCAAGACTCGATCTTAGAAAATAAAGAACTCAGTAAGCCAGAGATATCATACTCAGAAAAATAAATGTACCGGAGGGAGCCAGTGCGAGATCGAGTAGCCACTAGGTGACGAGAAGAGGAACCCAACGATGGAAATAGCGCGGATGGTGGTGTCGGCCGAGCAGGAGAAGCATGTAGCGAGGATGGCACGGGCTGAGCAGAGGACGGAGAGATCATCATCAGAGCCACCGGAGCGGCCACGGGTGGCACGTGTACAATACGCACTAGCAAGGGGTTCAGCGCGTGTAGAGGCGCAAGCTGCGTGTGTGGCTGTACGGATGGCGAGTGTGGCTGGAAGGCTGACACGTACAGCTGGCGCATGTGGATGTATGACTGGCAGTGTGAGCTGCTGATCACCTGGCGGCAAACAACCACAATTTTCAGATAAACCCCGGTATAGTATGTAAATCAGAAAATTTCAAAATAATGGCAATTCGGCTGAAAAAGACTGCTCAAACACCTCTAATGGTACTGACAAAGGTTCCAAAAATGCATAAATATTAGTGATAGTACCAGTGCGGGTAGCTAGAAAAAACATCTCATCAATCCGAACATGGCGGGTGATTTTCTCCTTCTTCGTAAGAGGATCAAGACGGCGATAAACCTTGCACTGTGAAGTATAACCCAAAAATATTATGCGCAATATAGGGCCTCAAATACGGAAAAACTCAATAGCCAGATGGATGAAAGCTAGAGTAGTCAGGAGTCATACCAAAATAACAGAGAGCGGAGACTGACCAGATAAATCCGGCGTTGGCAGCCTATTGATGATATTACTGTAGAAAAAGCATCATACCAAAATGAATGGTGAAGGACGGAATGAAAGAGCATATAAAACCGTGTCTCAGTGATGTGACGATGCTTCCTCTCTCCGCAACCGTTGATCTGGAGTGTAATGACATGAAAGCTGATGATGAATGCTCTTGGACACAAAATGTTATCACATGCGATGATTCATAAACTCAGTTCCACCAGCACTCTGAAATACTTTATGGTTGTAGAAAACAGGTTCTCAACCAAAACCTCAAAATTTGCATATATGCCTCTACAAAATCAGACTTTCATCACAGAGGATATAACCAGGTGAACCGAGAAAAATCATCATAAAAAATGACATAATAAGAATACTCGACATGAGAGACGACAAGATAGGGTCCCCTGAGATCACTTTGAACAAAATCAAGTATGCTTGGTGTACGTTTTAAATTATCTCTAAAAGAAAGACACTTTCCTTTAGCCATCTCACAAGAGGGACATAAATAAGGCTTAGACAGCAAACTAGTAATTGACAAATATCCAGACTTTCTTAGAAGAAATGATGTTGTGGGGAACATGACCCAAACTACTATGCCAAAATTCAAAAGATGCTTTAGAAGCACTTGAGGCAACAAAAGCAGGTAAAACAGCACCACCAAAATCCAAAACATATAAACCCCCATCACGATAGCCTTTGCCAATAACATCACTAGTAAAATTGTTCAAAATAGTGAAAGAAAAATCATCAAAACAAACAACATTCATATCCTGAGTCAACTTGCTAATAGACAACAATTTTATTTATTTATTTGTGGAACTACCAAAATATCATACAAGGATAATGAATCAGAGACTCAAAAATGACCAAGAGCAGAACCATTTCCAACCATATCAAGATTGTTACCAGAATAAGGAGTCACGTGATCAAGACCGGACTAAGAAGAAGTCATGTGGTTGGTCATGCCAGAATCAGCTATTCAGTGAGTATGCAGTAAAGAGCTAGGAGAAGAAGCCTGAGAGACCAAGTGAGGACATGTTGAGGCAAAGTGACCAAATTTCTTACACCACTGACACTGAAACTGGTACCATTCAACGAGCAGTTTAGAGTAAGAAGAAGAAATATGGACCAGAACGTGATACTATTGGCACCGTGGTTGATCAAAATGAGCCATAATACAAAAAATAATTTTTAAAATTCGGTGCTGACTGGGTGCTGACTATAAGTAAAGACTTGCGAGACAATGGTTAAACTCGCGAGAAATTGGTAAAAGTGAGAAATCCCCTTGATGACGAGGCGCGTGTAACTCACGCACTTGGAGGAGGAGCTGCGGAGATGCACACAAAGAAGACTGACAACGTGTGTTACTCATACGCGAGAAGGTCAGCGACAAGCAAACAACAACGACGAGATCTGACGTCGTACGGGGAGCTCGGACCGTCTGAACTTGGGACGCCGGAAACTAAGAAAGCACAAACAGGGTCTGAACACAATTGAACCTGAGATAGATGAACTGGATCGGAATTTTGTGGTGCCGAAGAGCAGCTTGATCGGAGAAGATGACCGGAGATGAATGGAAATTGGCGAAGAGGAGCTGGCCAACCAGAAGACACCTGGAAATGGAGTAGAAGACCACCGATCAGAACTTGAAAAGGAGCAGAAGAAGCGACCATTGATCGAAATTGAGCTACATGGAAGAGACCGAGATAATAACGCCAGAGATAAGAGCTACAGATGGCGGAGACGACCGATTGGACAACGACGGAATACATATCAAATGGACTGGGCGGCGACCGATCGGAAAATGGATGGAAATTTATTTTGGAAATTTCGGAAAAGAAGAGATAAAAGGCAAGAATTTTAGAGAGACCTGACTACTACCATAATAGCATATAAAAGTCACAAACAATTGTGGCTGTGTGTATTGATATATATATATATATCTACATATATACACATATACATATATATATATATATATATATATATATGTATGTATATATATATATATGTATGTATGTATATATGTATATATAATGAGTACAAATGTTATACAAAAGCTAAACAAATATGAAACATGATATATACAAAACCAATCATAAAAGATATTTCTTCCTTATTTTGATTTTAAATCAATTATTTCGAATGTGTCCAATAATTGTTATTAAGTTTTTTTCTTGCGGAAATCGAGTGCTAATTCGTTCAATATCTTGCCTTGAGGCTCTGTTCTCTGTAAATATTTTTATTGATTTTCATTTCAATATTTATTTCCCCACTATGGAAAATTCTATAGAATCACTTCAAATACCAAACAGGTTCAATTTACGAGAAAAAAATAGATTCATTTTTTATAAAATGGATTAAGAATTTGTATGCTTTTATTCATTATTAATAATTTCATTAAATATATTTTTAATAAAAAATTTATAGAATTTTTTTCATAAAATATTTATAATTGATTAATTAAAATTTATTTATTTATTTTAAAAGGCATTATATAGTTTAAATCATCAAAGACTTTATCTATTGTTGTTCACAATGGATAAAAGACCACAATAATATAGCAGATATACACATTTGAAATTATAATTGTACATTTATGAATGGTAAAATATTGGGGAAAATTGCCTTTTCATGCGCATATAAAAAGACATGGTTAAATTAAAATTATAAAAAATAAAAGGTTTTAGTTGCAATATTAAAATTTTATTATGTAACATGCAGTAATTATAAGTTTATGACCCAATCAATGCAACCCAATTTTTTTAATCTTAAAGTCTTCCAATTTTGCAGTTTAAATCTTGGTATTTTCATAACTTATGAAAAGAACGTCTTTCAAAGACGGACTCCTTATAAATTTAAAAAATAGAGTAAGATAAATAAGTGTAGAAAAGACAAACTTATTATTATAACTAAAACAAATTAAGAGTTTTTAATTACAATTTGTAATTGTAACAAAATAATTGAAATATATGCAAAAATAATAATAATCAACTTGTATAGTTTATTTTGGGAAAAACCGTCTTTCCATAGGAATATGGAAAAACATGTTTGAATTAAAATTATAGAAAGGTAAAGGTTTTAGTTGCAATATTAAAATTTTACTATGCAACATGCAGTAGTTATAAGTTTATGAACCGATTAATGCAAACTAAAATTTTTATTTTGATTTCTTCTAATTTGCTATTTAAATTTTGGTTTTTCCATAACTTATACAAAGATCATCTCTCAATAGAAGTACTCTTGTTTTTTTCTCAAAACTTTTGTATCAAAATTATTAAAATAACTTACTTCAATCAATATTTCTTGTGAAAAGTATTTTCATCCTTCACTATTTCATCCTCACCCTCAAAACGATATACTCCTTTCCTCCCAATAAAAATGGCACAATCCTTTTCGTCCATCCCAACAAAAATAACATGTTTGAAATACTATTAAAAACTGTAAAGAATATATTGTTAAATTCCCACAGTGTTCTCTGTAACTTAAACAACTTTCAGAATGGACACATAACTTTTCCAAAACCTCCTTATTTTTTTTACAATTATTTCTTTTTACATCAACTTACATAAAATAATGAGGTAAAAGCAAATGCGTTATTTTTATTGGAACGAAAGTAGCATCACATAAGTCTGAGATTTTAATTTTATAATTAGCGAGATAAGACTACTAATTGTAAAATGTCTATACTCTGTAATACAGAAACAGCTATTCACGGAATGAAAGTTCAAGGTAATTAAAGGAAAAACTATTATTTTTAAGAATAATTCGTTCATTAATTTCCATTTCAGTTACAAAATTTAAAGTTGTACTACTCCCTCCATCCGTTCTTCAAATATTGGCATCATTAGAAGTAGGCACAAAGTTCTTTAAAATGTGAAATGAATGGTGGATGATGAATTGGGATTATAAAAAGTAAATTAAATAGATGAAAACAACATAGAATTTGCCAAAAGACGAAGGTATCAATATAAAAAACCACCCTAAAAAGAAAATAGTGGCAGTATTAAAAAATCGAAGAGGGTATATAAAAAGAAATTAAGAAATTAATCTTGAAAAATCGCACTAATTAATCGATATGTGATGCTACTTTGTCTATCTAGAAATTTGTTTTATTAACGAATTTTATAAGTTTGATAGTAAAAATCATATATCCATTACAAAAAAATTTAAATTTTGTTTCATTCACTTCATTTTGAATGATAATGATTACTAATTGTGCATTAAATGCAATAGCTATCTAGGACAACGTGGACTCAAGCAAAAATTGTTTAATTAATTTAAATATTTTTCTATTGAAACACTTATATCAAAAATATAATTTATTATATATTTTTTAGTTTAGTATTTTTAGGAGATCAACACTATACTCTTTTTTCCACTGAGTTTTTTTTAATGAGGTAGTGTGATCATTTTAGTTTATTATTATTAATGAAGCCATAAACTCGGCCATGTTGGATTAGAAGAGTTTTGGTAATATTTTAATTAGGGTTTAGAATATTCAGTTTTATTCTGATTGATAAAAGATTGGTAAATTCGTTGGTTCATCCCCCTCTATTTATAGGGTGATTTTCGAACCAATACCCTAATTACAATTGAGATCTGATTCAACTTATGGCAGATTTAAGAAGCGAAAATCATATCTAACTAAAATACCTATTTTAACCATGTGTTAAACATGTTTCAGCTGTGATTTCTTCAAGAAGAAGTCTTGAAGAATTCCACTTTATCTAATATTATCAAATCTAATTCTAATTCTAATCAAAACTCATTAATTACAGTATTTCAAAAATAATTCTAAATATGAACACACTATCTCATTAAAAAACCCAGTGAAAAAAAGAATAAAGTGTTAAGCTCCTAAAAATACTAAACTAAAAAATATAAAATAAGTGACATTTTTTATATCGTATCAACACTACTCTCTCTTTTTCCCCTTTTTCTTTTATTTAGTCCATTACTAGATATACTGGATACTATAATATTTTCCAAGCGGTTTTCTCATTTATAAAGCAAACGTTTGTAAGATTAAAGTATCGTTCTTTCTATAAAATAATACTCCCTCTATCCCAATTCAACTTGCAATTTAACTATTCATTTAGTCAAAATTTCTTAACTTTGACTACAAAATTGAATAGGTGTATAAATATAAATATTATTGAGTGATACATTGTTTGATTCGATATAACATGTATTTTCATAATATCAACTTTTTACAAGTTTTAATTATTCTCAATAAAAGATATTAAGGATCAAACATTCTTTGAGTCAACTGATGAAAGTCAGAGTGTGCATATTGAATTGGGATGGAGGGAGTATATTCTTGCTCAATTAAACTAGTTCAGCTCAAATTAAATTAAAATATATGAAATAACTCACGTACTTCTCCGACCACTACCATAACTAAATGTAACGCTTTTCTGTCACTTAATTAAAGAGAAGAAGAAGATGATAATATGTGCATTTCACACATCCATGATAATTTAAATAGAGTTCCATTTTAATTTTATATAGCCACAAAAAAAGTTTGAACTATATAAATTTATTAAAATAATTCAACCATGGAGAAAACATAAATAGAAGAAAGTGGGTTTATTATTATAATGTGTGTTTTATTTTCATATATTATTATTTATATTATTTCATAAAATATTTTAAATCAGAAAAACCCTCGACCGCCATATCCAAGAGAAAACCCATGAGGAGCCATAGTAAGACCGAGATTAGTCGGAACCTTAGACTCAAGCGCCATGTTATTATTACTCGGACCAACTTGCCCTCCGCCGCCGCCACCTTTTGAGCTCGACGGCGCCGCCACCAGAAACGACGTGGTATTGGACGCCTCCATCATCAACTTCTCCGCCTGCTTCGCTACGCTCTTCTTCAGCTCTTCCATGGCGGCCTTCAGCTGCTCCAGCTCCGGCAGGCCGAGTTGACTCGGCGGCGCCTCCCACCAGCACCGCCCCTGGCTCGCATTCCTCATCTTCGTCAGCTCCTCGCCGCTCTTCCGCTCCATCTCCAGCGTGTTCATCAACTCAGTGAGTTGCGAGTTCAGTTCGCGGATGCTCGCGCTCCGGTGCGCCTCTACCAGCTTCTGGCTGCCGGAGCCTGCCGCTGCCTCCTTGCCGGTGAGGAACCGGTCGATCAGCGAGTATAAGCACGGGTGGCCGTAGGAAAACACCTGTCAGGAACCAAATTAGAGAAAATAACTGTCACCGAAATAATTTATCTGGGATGAGTCACGAACTAGGTCGCTTTCTTTAAGACGTTCTGTGACACTGCTAAATATTCATTATTTTCAACACCACCTTTTTCCCCGGTGAGAAGACGATTATTCCGATCTCAGCTCCGCAGAGAGTGTGGAGCTCGTACGCCTTTTTGAAGAGCCCAGAACGGCGCTTCGAGAAGGTGACGAGAAGGTTACTCTCTTTGGACATTCTCGTCATTTCGATCTTTTGCCGGCCTTTGCTCTTCCTCACCATTGTTGGTTCTTGAAAGGTTAGAAAGATGGAAAAAGAGTTTTTAGGGTAAATAATGTATTGGCAATGTTGGTAACGGTGAGGTTTATATACATTAGAGTGAATCGTGGGGCTTTTATTTTCTGCCATTTTCGTCGGGATTGTTGGCTTGTTTGTGTTGATTTATTAGGGCTAGAATGAGTAAGAATTTGATGCTGAAAAACATGCATTTCTTGTGTGTTATTATGCGTTGTAGCTGGCATGAATGGATGAAGTTTGAAACTGAAACAATGTGTGATACTCGTGAATGTATTTGGTTAAATGAAATATCTTCAATAATAATAATTATGATGTTAAATTGGCCAATATTGATGGCGGGGTGTCAAGTAAAAGGATGTGAATTATTTGCTAATTGTTTGTTTTCTGTTTGCAATTTGAGATATAATAAATTGATGCTCCCATTTACTGACCTATTTGGAAATAATGTGCATATTTTTCGTCACGTTTCAACATTTTAGGACATTCTATAGATTTTTATTTATTAAGCTTCTTGGTTAGTAGCATACTCCCTCCGTCCCAACTCTATGCGCATCACAGTTATTATCACGTTTTAAAAAAAAATATGTTTGATCATTAATGTGTTTATCTGCGTACGTATACCGAGAAATAAAAAGTTCATATTTAGAAATTACTTGTTACGACACATTCAATAAAATCATATACGATAATGTTGTTCATATATCTATTCGAATAAGCGGTCTAATTAACTTTGATAGAGATGGGTATAAAAAAGAGTAATGATACTAACATTAAAAACTTATAGAGAAACCATAGAGTGAATGATGTGACACTGAAGAAAAAACTAATATATCTATGGTTAGACTTTTCAAGGAAGAAGATTATTGATTTGGTCTTTTCATTAATGGCACATCAACTACTTCATGTTTTCACTATTAATTTTCATTGTGAATATTATTACTCATAAAAAAAATGCAAATAGTGAGGGGGAAAAGAGAGTAGTACTCGATCTTTTATGTGGTTATATAAAACTTTCACTTAATTTATTTTTTCCAATATATATATAGTGATTACTCTGTCTTATATCATTAACCACTCAATTATACGTTGGTATGTGACAGTGTTGTGGTAGAAGTGGTACACTACAAGACATAAGTCATCACTTTAAACAGTTTAAGCTAGCACAAGTGATACAATAAGGGCTTAAGCTGAATAATTGAAGTTAGGCTTCAGTCAGAGGCCCATTGTATCTTGAACGTCTTAAGCCAATAGAAGAGGTAAAAAACATTTCGCTTCTCGAAAGGTTTAAGCCAACAGAGTAGGTCAAATGCATACGAAACGCCAGCCATGATGATAGGAACAGAAAGATTTCAATGTGGAAGAATTAGAAGTATAAACATTGAGGTAAGTACATCAAAATGCTAACATCTTTAGAAAAAAATTACCGGACTAATTTGGGCGTCGGAGCCTCTTCCCCCCGATCACTCGGGAGGATTTTTCTTGTAGGTAATCAATACATCAAACGGAGATCCGGAGCTTAAGAGGTCACACAAAATAGCTTCATCAATTGTCATGCCCAGTGGGACCCGTTTGCAAGTACTTCATTTTTCCGTTGATGGTTGGTAACTCACGCAAACCACCTCGGACCAATAAAACAACGGTTCCTGTACGACGATCTTCAAGGATAAACTCAAGGATGACCGATGAAATCACGCATTATGCAGAAGATGTTCTCTCTAGACCAAGAGAAAAGGAGCCACATGGCAAGACGTCAGACGGTCAGACCACTTGGGAATTTCCGGCATGGCAGATGTGCATGTATATCCAAATCAGCTGCTCACCTCGGTTATCCAGACATAGGTCCTCCTAACAATGAACCAAAGGCAAGCACCTATTTCCCAATGTCAAGCGGCTTCGCAACCTAGGATTCAAGAGAACCGTGATGGTGAAACAGCCAGTGTTACTGCTTCATCTCATCCTTCCCCTCAGAAGGATTCGGATGAAGTAGCTTTTATGGCTTTCAGAAGGGTAGATTTTGAAAATTTTTGAAGGAATCCCTCGGAGCAACACTTGCATACCTCGGAAGTTGAACCCGCTCGTGGTCAGCACATACCACGAGCGGTAATTGAAGTAGTGAATAACTCTCCTGGACGCCAACAACCAGATCCAATATCTATCGCACATGTTCGACCCATAGCACTTGGGCGAACAAGTGCCTCTCCTCCAGTTGCCATAGAGATTATCTCCTCGGGAATTGTTGTCCCGAGATTTCTTGTATCAGGGAACTCCACTCTAACATCTACCCTACCCAGTTACCAGTTTCGGAGGTCACACAAGGTTTTCAACAATATATGCGACCCAACGGCTATCCATCATTCGGGGGCCACCAACAGTACGTCTGGTGCCAAGAAGGGAGGATGGGCAGAACACCAACAACAACTTCTGGTGTATTAAATTAACCTTTAATAATGGCTTTTCCAGGATGGATGCATCAAGGGACATCGTCAATGCAGAGGCCAGTACCATATATTGAGCCTACATATCAAATAGCTCAACCTACAGGGGAAACATATGGCGCAAGGCCACAACCTCCGTTATACTTTGGTATGACATACCAAAGTGCAGATCAACACAACGTAAATACATTAGATCAAGAGCTAGAGAAGACGATTGGCGGGGATCACCAAGCGCATTTTCCCTATTTGTACCCTACATAGTAGCGTATGCCTGTCCACGATACTTCAGACCTCCAGACGGTTTACCTACTCATAACGGGGAAACAGACCCAGGAGAATTTCTAGCAACATTTATAAATTTGATGTCCACTCGAGACACTCCTATTGAGCTTATATGTAAGATGGTGGAGTCATACCTTAGAGGAAAGGCTTTAGCTTGGTAAGAATCACTTCCAAGAGGCTTCATCTCATCCTACTTTGATTTTGGAAAGTTGTTATATGTCATATTTTACCAAAAGAAGGGATTCACCAAAATGGGTCCTGAGCTACTTAACCTCCGACAGAAGACAAATGAGTCTACTGTGGAATTCTACCAACGATTTAATGATGAAAGTTTGAATGTGGTAGATAGGATTGATGCAACTGTTATAATGGGCTTCATGAATGGTATGGTTCGTGGGAGGCTATATGATAAGCTTGTGGAAGAAACACCAAACTGTGCATCAACTACAAGAGCTCGTTGAAAACATGAAAAGGTTGAAGAAGCAGCTAAAAGAAAAAAGGAAAATGACAAAGTAGAACGTCGTGATTGAGTTGAAGACGGAAAAGGTAAAAATTATGTCCCTCCATTTTTGAGGACAAAGTATGACACCTTCACCTCGCTGGCAAAGCCACGGTCAGAAATTTTTTCAATACACAAGTCCCTCTTTCATCCACCTCATCCTTTACACTCGCCAGCACATAAAAGATCACATGATCGCTGGTGTAAATACCATAAGGACCATGGCCATGAAACAGACCACTGTTACGACTTCAAAAGAGAAATTGAGGATTGGGTGAGCAAGGGACGGTTTCAAGAATATGTAATAGGGAACCATAGAAAAGACAATAAGTCTAAGACATCAATTTACAAGCCAAACAACAACAATCGAGGTCAAAATTAGAATCGAAACCATGGATAGGGAAGTCAACCTTAAAACCAATCAACCCTAAACCAGAAGCCAAGTCCTAAAGTTAATGAGGTCATTAATGCTATTTTTTGTGTCTTAGGGAACATCCCTGAGAACTCAATGTTGAAGGCTTCTAGTCACTACCTACCCCCGGAAGAACCAAAGCTGAAACGACTACGACATAACGAAGTCATAACCTTTTCCGACGAAGATGATGTCCCTAACCAAGTCCCGCACACTGATCCGATGGTGTTTATGCAATTATAGCAATGATACAAGTAAAAATGATGTTTATAGATGATGGGAGCGGGGTAGAAGTAATGTTCGCACATTGCTTTGATCAGATGGGAATAGGACGATACAAACTACAAAAGTCTTCATTACTACTATTAGGCTTCACAGGGCATACAGAGCAACCGATTGGAATCATCACCTTACCCATCACTTTAGGAACATACCCTCAATGCAAAACCATTATTTGTAATTTAGCAGTAATGGACACACCAAGTCTATTCAATGTAATCATTGGTAGACCATGGATGATTCAAGCCAAAGCTATATGGTCCCCATATCATCTAGTCATGAAATTCCCAACAGATCACGGAGTTGCTTCAGTTATAGGTGATCAAGTTGTAGCCAAGAGTTGTATGATGGTGGCAATTAAAGAAGCTAGACATAAGGTAACGGATACGCCTAAGATCCAAGCTATACGTGGGAAGATCTGCGAAGATGAATCCACGCAATTGTTAACATCAGAATATGTATCAGTATCGATAGACGATCATGACGCTACAAGAGTTATCCAAATTTGTCAGGGCTTGCAGAAAGAGGTGCAGAAAAAGCTGACTGAGATACTGAAGCAATTCAAAGATATATTTGCATGGAGCACGAATGATATGACGAGAGTGCCTCCTCATCTTGTGGTTCATAGACTTAAAATAAACTCATCTATTAAACCGATTAGACAAAAACATTGAGTGTTTGCACCTAATCAAGCTGAAGCCATTAAACTCGAGGTCCAAAAACTATTAGATGCCAACATCATTAAGGAGATTCTTTATCCATAGTGGATTGCCAATCTTGTAATGATAAAAAATCCAGATGGAGAATGGCGAATGTGCATTGACTATACAGACTTGAACAAATGTTGCCCAAAGGATAGTTATCTATTACCGGCAATTGACATGTTGGTCGAAGCCACCACCTAATATGAAGTCCTAGCATTTTTTTATGCTCACAAAGGCTATCATCAAATAATGATGACAGAAGAAGATAAAGGAAAGAATTCCTTCATAACCCACATGTGGACATATTTCTACAAGAGTATGCCTTTTGGCCTGAAGAATGCAGGGAAAACATACCAATGTTTGGTGGACGCTATATTTAAAAAATTGGGTTTCAGTCAAAGGCCCATTGTATCTTGAAGCTATTTTGTCATTTCTCATTTCTCACTTTGAGGGCGAAACCTTTCGACCACGGAGGGAATACTGGAGATGCCAAGACGACTACCACCATAAATAAAGACATTCCACGACTAGATCAAACATTCAAGGATTATGTTCGGGATCCTCTAAATGACATGATTGGACCAATGACAAGGTCAACAACGAATCTTAGTGATGATGCATAGAATTCTTTGATTAATCAACTTCATGATGAACAACTAAATACCAAATTAGCTAGGGCTTGGATTAATTATTCAAGCTTGTCGATTAACTGAAGACGTTTTGAAGAACACTATACTCTTTTTTCCCACTGGGTTTTTAACGATGTAGTGTGATCTTTGTAAAATTATTTCATTTTGGGTTATTGGACTGATAAACTCGACCATGTGGGCTTTGAAGAGCTAAATTTCAAAAATACAATCCATTAGGGTTTAGAATATTCAGTTTTATTCTGATTAGACTTAGATTTTAAAAATTAGATAAGGTATTATTCTTCAAGATGACTTGGATAATAATTTGAGTAATATTTAATTTATTTTAGGTATTTTAGTTAGATGTGGTTTTAGGTTCTTAAAGCTACTATAAGTCGATTCAGTTTCCAGTTGTGTTTAGGGTTTATAACCGAGACTAACCCTATAAATAGGGGGGGCTTGTCCACGAATTTTTAGACCTTTTTATCAATCGTATATTCTGAATTTGAGATAATTATTTGAGCTTGTGAGCTATCTTCATTGTTGTTTAATCCTGCAGGTTAATTAAGTATCATTACCTTCGATTTGTGAATTAACCTTAATCCCAAGGGTTAGTTTCATAAATCTCGAATTGTTCATAATCCCGAGGGTTAGTTTTGATCAATTATGCGGCAATACTAGGGTTTGCAAAATTCCTCGTTTAGTTAAAGATCTAAAATTCCGCAATCCAAAGTTTTCGCAAGGAGATTCATATGAGTTGGTATCAGAGCAAAGTAAAAGAACCCGCTGCCAAGAATCATCAGGGGTTTCGAGTTCTTGCATTATTTTATTTTCAATAAATTTTGTAATATAAACTCTTTTGTGTCATATTTTAACTGTGTTTGTTTTATCTTTCTTAGCAGGAGGATTGAATCTAGAGTTGAAGGTCGTTGAAGGGTCCGAGAGTTAGAATACTTCGGTATACTATCCGCCTTCACCTTCTTCAATAGAGTCAGGAGGACGTCAAAGGGTCTAAGCATTAACAAGTATTATCCGCCTTCACCTCCCAGTCAGTTTCATAGTTTTTAGGTAGCTTATATAGTTTATGCATTTGCGATATTTTTTGTCAACTTTTCTGAAGAATTATTGCATGCTCATAATCCTATTTGTTTCTTTATCGTTCTTTGATTTCGTGATCGTGAATTGTTCTTGAATTCTTGATCGCACCTTATTAAAAATATTCTTGGGTTGTTTTCCATATATATAGTGTCATATTCTTGATCCTTACGATCTTGAATACCTCGGAGTTCATTTGAATCGAGAGGAAGTTGTAACAGATTTCTTATTCCAAGTTTTATATAGGCAATTTTGTACCAAATATTAAAAAAAATAAAGGGTATCATATTTTGGAATTTCAAAATTGGAATTGGGGTTTGGAAATTGGAAATTTGGGGCTTTTTGTAAGTTACAAAAGTTTGGGGGCTGTTTTGCAATTTTTGAAAATTTGAAAATTGCACACGGTCAAAATTTATTTTGGGAACAATATTCTGATAGTGAGTATTATACAGAGAAGAAAATTCTGATTTGGGGCTGAAAAAGAAAGAAAAGAAAAAGGAAAATAAAACAAAATTCTAATCAGAAAAGGAAAAGGAAAAGGAAGTCGAATCCAATTGAGAGTGGGAGAATTGATCTGAAAATTCATCTTGGAAAACAAGTATGCGCTTAAAATATGTTTCAAGGAAGGATCCGGGTTTAAGTCCTAATCCAATTTGATTTCGGAAAAGTTTCTTAAATTTTTGGACGCCTATATAAAGCATTCTTATTGTGATCATAACTTCTTCATTACAGCTCTGATTCATGCTATTAAAATTCCATCTTGTTCCTTATTCTTTTTATAATTTGGAATTATAGAATGTAGAGCCCAATTTTGAGTTTATATATTTTTAAAATTCGAAATAAGTTCTGCAGTACTCTTCTCCTATTTTGCTTTGAATAAGTGGTGAATTGATCAATTGCCCTTGCATCAGCCTTCGCCTTGTGATTTGTGAGTGATATACACTTGGTGAGCGACATTACCAAACAAATGGAAGGGGGGCTAATTTTTACACTAACCGTTTATTTTTCTTAGCAGTTTAGCGAAGATGGTGGATGATAATCCATGTGTCCCGCCTTTTGTTGGCAATCACAAAAATCTACCACTGAAGAATACTTCCACTAGTACATGTGGTGAGAAACCGTGAGATGATTCTCCGGATAGTTGGGAGCGGCATCATTTCAAACCGAATGAACCTGTTGATTCAGATCGGTTTGATGTCACTATGAATGCACTTTTGAGTGAGATGCAAAGGTTGGCGAGAAAAATTGACATCCTGGTACTGCCTACACCACAGTCAATGGCCATGAGAGGCTATCCTTAGGGTTTTTTTTTTACAAATTCCAAGGTTATGGTAGTTTCGATGAAGATTCAAATGAGTCAGAAAAATGATCACACCGAGGGTCTTCAAGAAGGCATCGCCATGACCGATGTCATGATTCTCAAAGGAGAATGATGGCCAGTTTGAGTTCAAGTTCAAGTCCAGACTCTGCACGAGACATCAAGGGTTTGAAGTGTGATATCCCTAAATTTGATGGTCAACACAATCTGATGAAGTATCTTGATTGGGAGTGACAGATTGAGGATCTGTTTGATCTCAACAAATATCAAGAGAAAGAAAATTTTAAGGTGGCGTAATATTCCTTCACTCATTATGCGGCTGAATGGTGGAAAATTTTGAGAGAAAATAGACAACTTTCCGGAAAGAAGCCTATCACCACTTGGGAGAGATTGAAATCCGAGCTTCGCCAATATCATGTTCGGCCTACTTATCTGATGGAGTAAAATTCTTATCTAGACAACATGAAGCAAGGAATTCGCACCATTCACGAATATTGGCAAGATCTCAAGTTGACCATGAGAAGGGCAGGATAAAAAGGCGATGCATTCATCAAGAATCGATTCATTAAAGACTTGTGTGAGAACCTTCAAACGGCAGTCATGCTTCAACATCACATCTCTATGGATGATTTATTGATGAAATCAAGGTTGGTTGAGAGTACTATATGGCTGAAGAAGCCTCAGTTTGGATTTCTCAGTCAACAATTAGGGTTTGACTCCGGAAACCCTAGTTTTGGCTGAGAAAGGGGGCGCCCATGGGAGGCTTGGGTCGGTCCAAACTTACTCCAATCTGACCTATGGTTCATCTGATAGAATAACAGTGCCACAAACTCCAAACCAACAATCTTCAAGAAGTTCAGGTAAGTCTTTTCATCATATTCGGTTTCAGTTAACAATCCTACTTGTTTTCATTATAAAGAGAGAGGATATGTTTGTAGTAACTGTCCCCATGCTCTAATGTTAGCAACCATTGAGGAAGGAGATGAAGAATATGAATATGCTGATGTGACCGCTTTATATGAAAACGAAGAAGAACAGGTAGATAAAGAGGTCATCATAAATAATCATGGTGAACAAGATCAGGAAACGCAAGGTAACTATGTGACAATGAGAGCTTTGAATTATCAAGTGGCTGAAACACAGGTACAAAGAATTAATATTTTCCATACTCGTTGCCTTAGGAAAGATAAGAATTGTTTACTGATTATTGATGGAGGATTTTGTGCTAATACTGTTTCCAATCTTCTTGTGAAATCATTGTCTTTACCTGTTATTACTCATCCATCACCTTTTTAAATAATTTATTTAAATGGTAGTGGTGAGATTAGGGTTAATAAAAAAATGCATGATTAACTTTAAGATCGGAAAGAATCATGATTATATCTTATGTGATGTTATACCTATGGAAGCTAGTCATATTTTGTTAGGACGACCATGGCAGTTTGATCGTAAATCTATACATGATGGTTACACTAACAAAATCATTGTGATTGAGGATAGAACCAGGTATATATTAACTCCATTATCACCAGTGGAAGTTATTGAGGCTCAGAGAAGCATGAAAATTGACAAAGAAAATTTTGCGACTGAGCAAGAGGAGGCCGGCCAAAACCTAGTCAGAGTTTGAAGGAACACAACCCAAAGACCAAAAATGGAGGCAAGAACCCTAAAATTTTCGTCCAAAAGCTAGGGGTGGCCGATCCAGGTAAGTCAGGTAAGTCGGTGAATGATTCAGAAAAGTTGCGAAAAGTTTTATGTTCACATCTTAGTCCCTTACCATCAATTTATATGATGAAACATGAGTTGCCAATAGAATCTGGAAAATCATTTTATGCATCTATTAGGGACATGAATCGTGCTTTATCTTATCATTCTCTCGTCTTAATCTTACATTTTTAAAAGAGTTATTTCGCCAAAGAGGATATACGTGTACATGTTCTTCCACGGTTTTGCTGAAATGTTGCAGGAATTTAAGGATGTCTTTTTGGAAGCCTTGCCGCATGGATTACCACCATTGCGAGGCATCGAGTATCAGATTAACTTGATTCAGGGTTTGGTTATACCTAATCGACCAGCTTACAAAGCAAACCTTGAGAAGACAAAAGAACTACAACGACAAGTCGATGAATTACTTCAAAAACTTTATGTGCGCAAATCTTTAAGTCCCTGTGATGTGCCTGTAATTTTAGTTCCTAAGAAAGATAAAAATTGGCCAATGTGTA
Source organism: Rubia tinctorum (assembly GCA_032355605.1). Lineage (NCBI taxonomy): Eukaryota > Viridiplantae > Streptophyta > Magnoliopsida > Gentianales > Rubiaceae > Rubia > Rubia tinctorum. The sequence continues at coordinate 10,302,798 of JAULKM010000007.1, forward strand.
TTAATTGTCAAGCTATTAACACGATAACCATTAAATATCACCATCATATCCCTAGTTTATATGATATGCTTGAAGATTTGCATGGATCTGTGATATATACTAAGATTGATTTGACTTAAGGTTATCATCATATTCGAATTAAGGAAGGGAATGAATGGAAAACTGCATTTAAAACTAAGTTTGGATTATATGAATGGATTGTTATGCCTTTCGGTTTAACCAATGCACCCGGTACTTTTATGCGGTTGATGAATCATGTTTTGAGAAAGTTTATTGGTCGGTTTGTTGTGATTTATTTTTATGATATCTTGATCTATTCTAAATCGACTGATGATTATATTGAGCATGTTAAAATGGTTCTTGTTGCACTCCATGAGTCTTGTTTGCATGCGAACATCAAGAAGTGCACTTTTTGTGCTTCTGAAGTGGTGTTTCTCGATTTTATGGTCTCTAAGAAGGGCATAAAAGTTAACGAAACCAAAATTGAGGCCATTAAGACCTGGCCGAGACCTACCAATGCCAATAAGATGTGTTCTTTTCATGGTTTAGCTAGATTTTATATGAAGTTTGTTCGTGAATTTTCATCTATTGCTGCACCTTTAAATGGACTAGTTAAAAGGATGTGAAATTTGTTTGGGGTGATGATCAAGAAAATGCATATAATGAATTGAAAGTACAATTATGTAATGCTCTTGTTCTTTCTTTACCTGATTTTAATGGTACTTTTGAGATTCATTGTGATGCTTTTGGTGTTGGTATTGGTGCTGTTCTGATGTAAGAGAATCAACCTATAGCTTACTTTAGAGAAAAATTAAAGGGTGGTGCTCTGAATCATCATGTGTATGACAAAGAATTCTATGCAATTGTGCGTGCATTAGAGACTTGGAAACATTATTTATTGCATAAAGAATTCGTTATTCATAGTGATCATGAATTGTTGAAATATTTGAAGAGTCGGATGAAGTTGAATAAGCGTCATACTAAATGGTCTAGTTTTATTGAATATTTTCCCTATGTGTTGCGATACAAGAAGGGTAAAGAAAATGTTTTTGTTGATGCTTTGAGTCGTAGACATGTTTTACTTACACGATTGGAATGAAATATGTTAGGGTTTTCATTAGTGGGAGAATTATATGCTACTGATCCTGATCTTTCATCTGTTTATGCTGCATGCAAAAATGGTGCTTATGAGAAAAAATTTTGGCATGATGGATTCTTGTTTATGAATAATAAGTTATGTGTTCCTCAATATTCTATGCATGAATTACTTGTTAGTGAAACTCATTCAGGTGGTTTAATGGGATATTTTAGTGCATTAAAAACTCATAATTTGTTGTGAAAACACTTTTATTGGCCGAATATGGAACTTTCTGTTGATAGGATTTGTAGGATTGTATTTATTGTTTGAAGGGAAAGTCAAAGACTAAGCCTCACGGTTTATATACTACTTTACCTATTCCTACGCATCATTGGGTTGATGTTTCTATGGATTTTGTTCTCGGATTACCACGGTCCTAATCAGGTAATGATTCCATCTTTGTGATTGTTGATCGATTTTCGAAGATGGCACATTTTATCCTTGTAGGAAGACAGATGACGCAAAACATGTCGCAGATTTATTTTTTAAAGAAGTGGTCCGACTTCATGGGATTCCTGTATCCATAGTCTCAGATCGGGATGTCAAATTTTTATCCTACTTTTGGAATACCTTGTGGCACAAGTTAGGGACGAAATTGCTGTTTTCTACGGTGAACCATCTTTAAACTGATGGACAAACAGAGGTTACCAATCGGAGTTTTGGGGCACTTCTGCGTGCTTTGGTTCAATTTTTTTAAAAGAATTGGGAAGCGTGCATTCCGATTGCAGATTTTGCTTATAATCGCACTGTTCATTCTACTACTTCTTTACCTCATTTCTAAATTGTCTGTGGATTTCTACCAAATACACCTCTTGATTTACTTCCTTTGAATTTTAAACAGGTTCAAAATCTGGATGGAGAAAAGAAGGCTGATTTTGTGAAGCGATTACGTGTGAAGAAGTGATTGAAGATTGAAAGGACAAATGCTCAAATGCTGATAAAGCCAATACTGGCCGCCAGCTTGTTCAGTTCAAGAAAGGATACTGGGTTTGGTTGCATCTGCGGAAGGAGAGGTTTCTGAATTCCTGGAAATCTAAGCTAAGTCCGCGTGGTGGTGGTCCTTTTCAAGTGTTGGAACGTGTGAATGATAATTCTTACAAAATTGATCTACCCGACAATTATGGTGTTAGTACTTCCTTCAATGTTGTTGATTTATCTCCATTCACCTTTGAAGACGATTTAATTTTGAGGGCGAAACCTTTCGACCATGGAGGGAATGATGGAGATGCCAAGACGACTACCACCATAAATGAAGTCATTCCACGTCTTGATCAAACATTCAAGGGATATGATCAGTATCCTATAAGTTACATGGCTAGACCGATGACAAGGTCAAGAACGAAGCTTTGGGATACGACATTGAATGCTTTGATGGATCAACTTCATGATAAATAATTAAAGATTAAGCTGGCTAGGGTTTGTATTAATTATTCAAGCTTGTCGATTAACTGAAAACGTCGTGAAGAACAATATACTCTTTTTCCCACTGGTTTTTTTAATGAGGTAGTGTGATCAATGTAAACTATTGTAGCATTATTTTATTTCAGTCCAATAACTCGGCCATGTGGGCTTCTGAAGAGTTAATATTTTCAACCCAGTCCATTAGGGTTTTAAAAAATATGGTGTTTTATTGTGATTAGAATTAGATTTGGTAAGATTATATAAGGTAATATTCTTCAAGACGATTTCTTGAAAGGGACGGCCGAAATAGGGCTTAAAATAGGTATTTTAGTTGGACATGGTTTTATGTTCTTAAAACTGTCATAAGTCGATTCAGTTTCCATTTGTGATTAAGGTTTTTGGTTCGAGACTTCCCCTATAAATAGTGGGGCTTGTCCACAAAATTTTTACATCTTTTTATCAATTAAATATTTAGAATTTTGGGTTATACTTTTTACTTGCGAGCGTCTTCATTGTTGCTCCTGCGAGTTAATTAAGTATCAATAAACATTGTGATCTAATCCCGAGGGCTAGTTAGTGAGCAAATCAAAATTAAGTGTACCCCGAGGGATAGACACTTGAATTTCGGGCGGCCACCATAGGGTTTTTGAAATCCCTATTGTTGTCAAAGATCTAAAATTCCACAATCCAGAGTTTTCACATGGAGATTCATATCAGCTTGCCACCCTCAGAGCGTGTCTGTCACGTGCCCAAAGTTGATATTTTATTTCTACCCGGTGCATGCATTACATGCGCGATTCATCTCACTAGCCACGAGTTGTTTATTATCTCCTGAGTGGATTAATTTAGCGCAAGTTGATATGATTTTCTTGCCGGCTACTGATTATCTCACGAGATAAAGCCACATCAGCATCTCAGTCGATGCTTAGTCAACGTCTAGTCACTGTTTATTAGCATGATTTTGTAGGGATGGCATGGGACGTTTTTCTCCATTTATTTTTGAAGATCGTTCACGTTTCGAGGATAATAAATTTTGACCTGGGAGAGAATGTTACGATGTCAAAATATCATTTATTATAGTTTTCTTAGTTTAGTATTTTTATCAGGATAACACTATACTCTTTTTATCACTAGTTTTTTTTAGTGAGGTAGTGTGGACATTTAAGTTTGGTTTTATTATTATGAATAAAGCCCATAAACCCAGCCATGTTGGTTTAGAAGAGTTTCAGTTATATTTTATTTTAGGGCTTAGAATATTATGTTCTGATTTGATTAGAATTAGATTTGGTAATTTTAGATAAGGCAGATTCATTTAAAAATTCAAACAATATTTGGATTGAATAATTTTCATGAATTTAGTCATCATTTAGGTTAGATTAGGTATTTTAGTTTAATATGGTTTTAGCTTCTAAAGGCTGCCTTAAGCCATTCCAATTTCTAACAGTAATTACCAAATCCTCCTCTTCTTTGTATTCTTGAAGACCATACCTATATACTATAAATAGGGGATGGTTTTAAACATTTTATTACCTTTACACTTTATACATCATATATTTAGAATTTGAGTTATCACTCTTTGTTTGCGAGCGTTCCATTGTTACTTAACCCTGCGAGTTAATTAAGTTATAAATATTCTTCAAATCCGTGGACTAATTCTGCAGGCTAGTTAGTGAGCAATTTGTGCAACTAGTGCTTAGGTTCATACTAACGAGTCCCTTGTATTAGTGAATTTCATAAAGTTGTGTTTTTGGCTAAACTTCGTCTGTGTCTTCTTGATTTCAAGAGGGTGATTCGATCAACCTTTGTGAGGAGTGCTTCTTAAAAATTTCACAGTTCACAATTTTCGCAAGAATATTCGTATCAACAATAAGATTTGACATAATGTCAACCTCAGAAAAAACTCTTAAAGAAATTTTAAGAGTTAGTTAATAAAAAGGAAATTATAATGGGTGTTTCCTCCCTCCATGTCATACTAAAGTTTTTAAACATCCAAAATCTGAATCAAAGTCCAAAGAAATTAACATCCTTCTCCATTCTAGTAAAATTTTATTAATATTTTAAGTTTTAAAATTAGGTGCTTGAATGGAATCAGAGATGACATTTTAAAAAAATACTTCTACCACTAAGCAACAGACCTGGGCCGGGACTCCGGCACCACCCTACCCACCTTGGATCCGCCCATGGTTGGAAAGATACGTTATCAACTTATCACGAATATGTTATGTATCTTCACGATAATTCGATTATCTTCCTTCAAGAGTAATTTGGCGACTTGCTTCCGTTATAAGATCATGTGCAGTGGGGGCTTAATTCATGTTCAATTAAAAATTGGGACGGAATCGAGCTCAAAAATCCCCACAGTGGGGGCTCAAAACGGGCTGTATTGATGCAGCCCGCTGCTCTGGCTGCATGAACTCAGTCTGCTCAAGTCAGAAAATGGCAGAGCATTTCATGTGATGCGGGGCCCATGCGTCATTTTTTAAACTCAGGGTGCCACATGGCACCCTATGATTGGGCCACGTAGTATCTTTTGTCTCCCCTTTTCTTTTACATTTTTTGAAGCTGATTGGGACACGTGACTCAATCTGGTGATGCCACATATCCCAACATAATTTTTTTAAAAAATAATTATGTTTCTAAATTTCTTGAAAAAAAAATCTTCTATTTAAAAATCCAAAAAGAAATGAAAAAAACTTTAAAAATCTATATATATTTTTCAAATTTTAAATTAAATTTTGGTAATTTTTAAAAACAAAATTATATTCTTTAAAAAATATTGGGTTCTTTTTAATTATAGTTCATAAAATAAATTTTAAATATTGAAATTAATTTCTAGAAAAAAAATCGAAATGAAAATAAAAAATTACAAATATATTTTAAATTTTCACATTTGAATTTATTTTGTTAGGTGAATTTATTTACATTAAATATTAAAGGTAAAAATAAAGAGTATGATAGAGAGAATCAAATGTGGTCAATGGAGTGGTCTCAACCACTGTGGAAAAACAAAGTGATTTAGTTGCGGGGTCAACTGATGAGGTGAAAGCGAGAGATTGATTATTTAATGAATTAAAATTGTAAGAGCGGATTGGAGCGGGTCTGAAGCGGGTTCAGAGCGGATTTATCATTGTACATAGTCTAATGAGGTAGTGTGGTCTGGATTCGTTGTGCTTTACCGATTTGTGTGTCGAGGAAAATGAAAAGTCGGGTGGAAGCTTCGAGTTTTGGATTTGGAATGCACACGTCCCAACCTTTGTAGCACACTTCCAAGCATTAGAAATATCCATTTCAACTATAACAACAATAAAAAATCATAAAAAGTTAAGTATAACAGTTAAATATTAAAAACAAATAATGAAATATGCATAAAATTATAATAGTTAAATATCAACCAAAAATACTAAAATACATATCAAAATGGACATGTTAAAAAAATATAATACTAAAATATACATCAAATTAAAATTGTTAAATATCGAATAAAAATACTAAGAATACACACCAAAATTGGAATAATTAAACATCAAATAAAAATATTTAAAATACGAATGAAATTGAAATCATTAAACATTAAAAAGTAATAAAATACGTATCAAATTAAAATAGTTAATAATCAGAGAAATTTGTAAAATACACATCAAATTAAAATAGTCAATATCAAATAACTTCACTAAATAAATAATAATTTAAAGTAGTTAAACATAAAATAGAAACATAACAAAAACACATTAATTATAAAAACACTAAAACGCACACCCAAATGTGACCATGATACCAAAAAAACTAAGATAACATTAGCAATGAAATTTAAATACAAATTGAAACATCAAAACATGCATTAAATAATAATCTAAAATTCGAAAAGAAAGTAACATTGATATCAATGTTAAAGACAATATGATGAAAAGATAACACATCAACCAAAATGAAAGTGTAAGTTAAAATTTTGAAAACTGAGATTGTAAAAAATCACAGCATTACAAAGTGATTTCAAAATGTATCAAGTGTTAAACGTTTTTTTGAACGGAAATGTCAAAATTTTAAATAACATATAAACACGCGAATTTACATCTTAACAAAAAGTTAAATCTTCAAATAACAATTTCTTATAGTAGAAATGGTGTTTCTAATAAAGTATCACAAGATTTGGTTAAAATACCAAGTGATGAAAATGCTCTAGTGCAGAACAAGGGTGTCAATGGTGGTTAAAATGGCAATGGGACAGATATTTTGACTTGCCATCCCTGGCACATCCATTGTTCATTGTACCACAATGAACGACAATGTAAAACCACCGTATTATAGTAAATACCACAACGTTGATACCGACGTTGATGGATATCAGGATACGACTACCACCATAAATGAAGACATTCCACGTCTTGATCAAACATTCAAGGGTTATGTTCGTGATCCT